>JBBBDQ010001448.1:2702500-3000000 GCA_037127315.1 Ascarosepion bandense
CTAACGTTTAACGCCATGAATATTGTTTTCAGTAGTTTTACTGATAAAAGGTATTTTAGCAAGCAGGTTTTTGTGTCGTTTACTAAATATCGATTGCTTAACCCTCTAGGGCCATTCGTATCATATTTGATACAGTATGAAAACAAGCCTTGAAAGAAATATTTTCCTGAAAATTTTTTTAAGAGAAATATTTTATAAATTTCAAATGAAAGCAGTACTGACTGCTCAGTCAATGAATACCAAATGTTTCCTGATAGGGAAATACCAAATGTTTCCTTATAGGGAAATACTGTATCAAATATGATACGAATGGCCCTAGAGGGTTAAGTAGTAATTAGTGGGGGATCTGTTTATTACTTCATAACAATATAGAACTGATCCCCCACTTTATGCCCAGTAAAAGCCTTAACCCTCTAGGGCCATTCGTATCATATTTGATACAGTATGAAAACAAGCCTTGAAAGAAATATTTTCCTGAAAATTTTTTTAAGAGAAATATTTTATAAATTTCAAATGAAAGCAGTACTGACTGCTCAGTCAATGAATACCAAATGTTTCCTGATAGGGAAATACCAAATGTTTCCTTATAGGGAAATACTGTATCAAATATGATACGAATGGCCCTAGAGGGTTAAGTAGTAATTAGTGGGGGATCTGTTTATTACTTCATAACAATATAGAACTGATCCCCCACTTTATGCCCAGTAAAAGCCTTAACCCTCTAGGGCCATTCGTATCATATTTGATACAGTATGAAAACAAGCCTTGAAAGAAATATTTTCCTGAAAAATTTTTTAAGAGAAATATTTTATAAATTTCAAATGAAAGCAGTACTGACTGCTCAGTCAATGAATACCAAATATTTCCTGATAGGGAAATACCAAATGTTTCCTTATAGGGAAATACTGTATCAAATATGATACGAATGGCTCTAGAGGGTTAATTATTTTTTTTAATCATAATAAAATTAGAACAGTACCCAGTTGTATTAAAATGTGTTCAATACAATTATATTGTAGAACTTTTGTATATTTCTTCATTTGTAAACTAGTTATTACGCGACCTAGGTTTCTACCATGTGGTGTCTTCAGGTGATTTGCGATAACTGATTATGAAATTATGACTAAGTGTAACCATACCATAAAATACCTATTAGGTTCATACAACCATGGATGCAAACGTTATAATTTCTTCTAATTTAAAAAAAATGCACGTTCAAGAATTTCCCGTTAGGTGAGCGTTCAAAAAATCACCGAATCTGAGCGTTCAAAAAGAAAAAAAATCACCGGTTTTCCAGAGATTCTTTCAATGTTTTGTTTTGTTCCATTTTTTATCATTCCAAGTGCACCTACTATCACTGGCACAACTCTTGTTTTCAATTTCCACATTTTTTCTATTTCAATTTCCAGGTCTATATATTTTGACAGTTTTTCAAATTCCTTGGTTGCTATGTTACAATGCGCTGGACAAGCCATATCAATTAATAGACAAGTTTTCGCTTTCTGGTTTTTAACAATAATGTCTGGCCTGTTTGCTTCAATTTTTCTGTCTGTGTAGATGGTGTAATCCCATAGAATAGTGACATCTTCTATTTATGTAACCGGTGCTGGGTGATGTTCATACCAGTGTTTGTTCACAGATTTTCCATAGTGTTTGCACATTGTCCAATGTAAATATTCCCCAACTCTATCGTGGCGATTTTTATATTCATTTTGGGCAAGTACAGAACAGCCTGAGGTTAGGTGGTCTATTGTTTCTTGGTGTTTATCACAAAACCTGCATTTTGGATCCATGTTATTATTATTATTATTATTATTATTATTATTATTTAGCCTGCACTTTGGATAATAAATTAAAATGTTAATCATTCTACTTGTCCTTTCCGTCCTTAACGTGTACCTTGCAACATGCAATACATAATAACTAATGAAGAATCCCGTTTTTATTACGAGGAAAGCCAGAAATGACATCATAGACGCTGTTCAATTTCATTGTGAAAAAAGAATAAAGAAATACCCTGTCAATTCCTCATAAATAATGAACTAGTCCGTTTTGGTCGTGAGGAAGGGCGGAAACGATCTATTAGAGACAGTGTTCGGTTGAAGTAAGAGACAGAACGATAAATAGAAAGACAGACAGACAAACAGACAGACAGAAAGAAGAGGCAATAACAATCTCATGTGTTTAACGCCAGCTTCAGTGAAACGGATAAAGTTGTCAATTTCAATTTTTTTTCATTTACACCCACTTGCTTCTTAAAAGAACGAACGGCATTTATACTTATGAATGTTCTTGCAATATCTTGTTAAAGTTTTTAAGCTTAAATATTTACTGATTTGACAGGAAATTTTACGGATATTTGGCTGTCGAGAAACTCGCTATGAACGTATTCAATTATTAACTGAGGAATTAGATGTTTGAAATAGGAAACCGGGAAATTTTCAAGGTTTCAAATTAATAATAGTTATTGCTATACGACGGACAACACCTTTCGTTTAGAAACATATACAGATTTCCCAAATTTAGTGTAGACTAACACAAATTTACGTTAGCGGAGCATTCAGTGAGAATCGAATTCATTTAGTATTATAATTAATGTTATATGACAGATTGCACTTTTCCTTTACACCCCTATAACATTAAATTACATTTATTAGTATCTCTAGTTAGTACGCATGAGTAGTCGCATCAGCGTAAAATAGTGTAATGACGTCCAAAAGAACAAAACGCGTCGCGAAAACTTTTTCTTTTATGTCATATATCTTTCTTGATATATAAAAAATTATATATCATTATCTCCACCATATATATATATATATATATATATATATATATATATATAAAACTACTGAAATTTTGTAAGTTAAAAATGTTTTTTGACAGTATTTATTTATTTCTATTATATATATATATATATATATATATATATATATATATATATATATATTTGATATTTCAGACCGGCCTCGACCTTTCATCAGAAACAAATGATTTTAAAGTTTAAACTAGAAGCGTCCGTCGCGAAAAGCGTCCGTCGCGACAAGCGTCCGTCGAGTGATGTAGAAAGCAATAGAGTTTGAATATTTTTAAACGTAAACCTAACTGTAATAACACACGCACACACACACACACACACACACACACACACACACACACACACACACACATATATATATATATATATGAATATTTGGTGTTTATGAAATATTTGTTTGGGTTACGCCTTTATGGCACTTGTTGAGTGTGCTCCACACGCAAACGCACATAAATACATGCCTATACGCACGTGCACGCGCACACAGACACACAGACACAGACACACTCACACACGTACACACAAAGAGTTTGTTAATTTAAATAAAAGTACCTCTAATTCTCCATAGAAATCTCTTGTCAATGATCTGAGCTTACATTTCTTTATCAATCGAATCCATGTTTGACGATAGATTTTACGCCGGAGATCGATGAATCCGCTGATCGATTGCGTCTTCTGATGCGTTGGTATATCTTTATATTGGCATTGGAAATGTGATATTATCGGAATCTGGTGGCAAGCATAGATCGACTTCTGGATTAAGAGAAAAAATGTCTTTTCAAAGAGGCCTTTACTTGAATAGATACGCAAAGATGTTGGGATTAGAAAGAATTTGCTTTGTACAGATTAAAACTTTCTTGGAAATTATAGCAGAGATGGATAAATATTAATTTGCTTTTACTAGAATTGCTCAAGGACACGATTATGGAGTCATAATAGATGTTTTTATGAATGCTACATCGGATTTATTCAATCGATATAGTGAGGAAATTCTGAGAAATTTACAAATCGTACCAGGGTTCATTATCGTCGGCCATAACCTTAACAACGTAAATCATGCAGATGACACAGTGTTGATAGCAGACTGAAAGAAACTACAAAAATGCCTACAGAAATTTGACAAAGGAAGGCGTGAAGAAAGGACTAAGTATAAGATACAAAAATAAAAAGAAAAAAGAATGCAACGTTATCAGTAAAAGTATGAGCTCAAATGCAATTTACAAATCGGAAATACTAAAATCAAACAACTACAAAAATTTTGATATCTGGGAAGTGTACTAACAGAGTAAGGAAAGTGCGACACTGAGATCCGAAGTATAAGGATGGCCAAAGATGCATTCCAAAATCTAAGCAGACTATTAAGAGACAGGAAAATGTCTTTAGAAACTAAAAACTGTATTGAACTGTTTACGTGATATCAGTGATCTTAGATGGCAGTGGATGCTGGACAATCTTCTCAATGAGGAAGAAAAGACTTGAAGCAACAGAAATGTGGTTCTACAGAAGGATGCTGAGGATAACAAAGACCAAACGGGTGAGCAACAACGTGGTTTTGGAGAAAATGGAAACTAAAAAAGAAAATTTATACTTAACATCAGGAAAGGCCAGTTGAAATTTCTAGGGCGTGTAATGAGGAAGATGACTTGGAAAACCTGATACTCACAGGACAGATTGAGGGAAAGAGGGGTAGAGGAAAACCTGATACTCACAGGACAGATTGAGGGAAAGAGGGGTAGAGGAAATCAGCGCGTGACATACTTGATGAACTTGAGCAAATAGAGTTTTGGAGAAAATAGAAACCAAAAGAAAACTTAGACCTAACATCAGGAAGAGGCAGTTAAAATTTATCTGGCACGTAATTAGGAAGAGGGGCTTGGAAAATCTGATACTCACAGGACAGATTAAAGGGCAGAGGAACAGTGCCATTAAGCCTATATTTCCTAGGATCAATTGGATTATAATTTTGAATAATTGAAGAAAAAATATATGACAAAGTGGAAAACTTATCTTGTGACACGTTTCGTCTTTTAACACATTACACAGTCAAGTGCTATACATGCCATTTCTTTCTGTGGTAGGCCGGTTGTCAACCAATGCTAGAGAACCTAATCTGCCATGGTATTTAACCCGCAGCTGGAGGGAGAAGCAACGGGTTAGTACCTTTTCTAATTGCATTTGATGGCTGTGCAAGCTAGAAGTCACAACTCTTCGTAGCCGAGGGTTTAAGCGTGATGGGCTTGTTCAGATGGTTGTTCACACCGGATAACATTCTCTCTCTCAAGCATAGTTGCAGTACAAAGCAAAGGTGGGCTTAGTGGATGCTGGTCAGGCGTCTGCAATGAGGATTAGCTAGTTGTACCCGTAGACGGGTATCCTCGATTACGAGCAGCTAGCCATTTTATATATATATATATATAACGTAGAATACTTGGTATGTTAGTCAGGTAAATTTCCATAGAGACGAACTCAAAACAACTGAATGTTAAATTCATTTATTTAATTTTTTTTTATATCGTGTCACCCTAAGCAAGGCATTCCACTGCCACTATAGTGCAGGGTGTTACATAGAGCGATTGGGTATAGGAAATGTCAGAAGGAGGGTGATACACGACTTAGGATGTACATAGGGAGAGAGTTGGGGAGGGTTGGTGTGAGTTAGTGTGTTAGGAGGTGTCTATTGACCCTACATTTAAACTCTTGGAGGTTGTAGCCGTCGGGGAAGCAAGCATGCGGTAGGGAATTCCACAGGCGGGAAGTGCGAGGAAAGAAGCTGTTGGAGTAGAAATTGCGGTTACATTTAATCGGTTTCACCGTAAAAGGGTGGGACCTAGTTGCCAATCTAGTATCTCGTGCAAATTCACATCTAGGGGGCACCAGTGATTTAAGTTCGTCAGAGCAGAAACCATGAAAGTATTTATAGAAGAGGCACTGGGAAGCCACGTCACGCCGGTGAGAGAGATACTGCAAGGCGGTCGTCCAAGTCGGTATCAATCACATTACAGATTCTTCGCTGTATTTTGTCAAGAACCCCGAGGAGAATAGAAGGGGCACCCGACCACATGTGGCAGAAGTACTTAATACACGGGCAGATGGTAGATTTATATAAGTGCAGGATAGATTCAGGCGGAAAGAATTTCCGGGCCCTGCACAGAGAGCCGACTTTCATAGCTGCGAATTTAGGAATGGATTCGACGTAGTCATTCCATTTGAGATCCGCTGAAAGTGTCAGGCCAAGCATGCGTAGTGTTTTACTCTCTGGTAGGCAATCCTGTTCCATACTAATGAGAGGGAGGTGCGGTTATCTGTGGTGGTTAATTGACAGCAGCTTCGTTTTGGAAGAATTGAATTTTACGAGCCATTTCTTACCCCAATCCACCACGGATTGGAGGTCCTTCTCAAGCTCGGCAGCGAGGTTCGCCTTGTCACCAACACCAGATTTTTTTTATCTAGGCGAGAGTAAACTGTGGTATCATCGGCGTGCATGCCTACTTGTGATCTTATGGCATCAGGGAGATCATTGATATAGATTAGAATGAGCGTAAGACCTAGGATGGAGCCTTGGGGGACACCCGCGTTTGTAGGGTAGTTCTGGGAGGCATATCCGTTTAATACTACCTTCAGTGTGCAGTTAGAGAGGAATAACCGGATTAAGTCCAACAAAAGTCCAGTTATGCCATAGCTTCGCAGTTTCCGTAGAAGGCCGGCATGCCATACTCTGTCGAATGCTTTAGAGATATCCAAGGTGACGGTTCGGGCTTCACCATTCTTGTCGAGAGCCTGGTATATATATTCGGTGATGGTCGTTAGCATATCAGCAGTAGACCTGGTGAAGCGGAAGCCATACTGTTTGTCCGAGAGGAGCCCGTGGGCTGTGAGATACTGAACGACCTCGGCATTGATAATGGCTTCGAACACTTTGCTGAAGATCGGAAGAAGGCTGATAGGGCGGTAATTTGCTGGATCCGAGGGTTCACCAGTGTTCTTGAATATTGGAACCATAGAAGAAGACTTCCAACAGGCAGGAAAGCAGGAGGAGTATAGGCAGAGGTTGTAGAGCTTAGAAAGGATAGAGGAGAGTTCAGGGGCACAATTCTTCAAAACTATGATTGGGATTCCATCCACATCACTCGCTTTGTGAGGGTCCAGTTTTGAGATTATGCTAGAAATCAGCGAGGGCGTGATGTGGACGTCATTCAATTGGGCCTCAGTTCTAGATGGGAAATCGGGTGTATGGATTCCAGACGAATCCATACTCGAATTGGTCGAGAATCTTCGGGCAAAGCATTCAGCATTGTCCACTGATGAGGTGAGGGGGTATTGAGGACTTAATCTTGTTAAGCACGTATTTACAGAGGCGCCAGTAGTCTTTGGTACCGAACTTAGAGGATGCTATGCGCTGCTTAATTCTGGCAGCAAACAGCCTTTTAGCTTCGTTAAGTATTTTTTTTACACTTATTACGAGTTGAAACGAAAAGGCGCCTGTTTTGGTACGACGCGTGGCTACGATAAATCCGGAAGAAGTGATTCCGGTGGGCAATGGCGGCCGAGCAAGCCGGCGAGAACCAGGGAGACGAATGGGATTTAAGCTGAAATTTCCTGGCAGGGATGAAAGCATCGATGCCAGCCTTAACCCAGGAGGATACCTCTGATGCATAGTCTTCGAGGGGAAGACTAAAAACATTGTTCCAAGGGACGTCGCAGAGGAAGTCACGGAACGAATCCCAGTCTGCTCTTTGATAGCAGCAGGATATTCTCTTTGTCTGGGTTTCATGGGTAGTGGTGGAGTGGAACGAGATGTTGACAGAAACTACGGCGTGGTCAGAATTTCCGAGAGGGCAGAGCTGTCAGGTGGAGCAAGATTTTGGGGTGGAAGTGAAGCAGAGGTCTAGTAGCGAGTCCCTTCCGTTAGGGCTATTGGAGAAACGCGTGGGGAAGTCCACCACTTGCGTAAGGGATTGGGAGATTGAAAAATTAACGGTGTGGACACCAGCAGGTTTGGTTACAGAGCTTTCCAGCCACTTAGTGTGGTGGGCGTTAAAGTCGCCAAACACGAAAATATGGGCAGATGGGTGCGAAGAAATGGCCTTGTCGATCTTGTCAGAGATGCTGTCAAGTACCGAACAGTCAGAGGAGGAGGGGGAGCGGTAGAGGAAGAAGAGATAGCTAACAGAGCTTAGAAGTGAGCGACGGAAGCACATGAAAGACTGGTCCAGGGATTCAAGAGATGTTACTCTAGCTAGGGGGAGGTGTTCACTGACATATAAACCAAGCCCATGTATATGGACGTTGGAGTCCTTCCTGAAGAGGGGAAGGTAACCAGGAACATAGAACTCAGAGGAGGAGATAGACGGGTCAAGGTTAGTTTCACAGGTGAGTTAGTTTGGAGGAATGATTCTACGCTGTAAAATTTAGTGCGGATACCGCGTATGTTAGTGAAAGAAACACAATATAACAGAGTAATATAATTTAGAAAAATCTTTTAGATATTCTACAATGTAGATATTCTACCCATGATATTGTACAATATCTAAACTATTATATATATATATAATTGGAAAAATTGCTACACTAGTATATTACCGGTTCTGGGTATGACGGTAAACTGCATCCGTCGGCAAGGACATTGATTGGAGGTTTTGAGGAGCATAGAACCACCACGAATTTATTGAAATATTTTCATATTTTAAAATATATATTTGTTTTTATTATTTTTCCCAACCTGTGTTCTAAAATCATTGATAAAAGCTTCGAGTGAAGACAATCTCGTCACTGATGGCCCGACAATGAGGATTTCATGGCACTTGTTGTCTTCTTTTAGGTCCTGGGCATGACGGTAAACTGCATCTGGCAGCAAGGCCTCTGAGTGGGAGGTTGTGAGGAGCATGCAACCACCTCGTAATTGCTGTTGTTCCCAGGTCCACCCGAACCCAGAGTGGTAGCACCTATTAGGGTCCCAGCTATGGGCAAATAGTTAACCCTCAAACTAGGGTCAAAACACTATGAAAATATAAAAATACACTTTTATCAAAATATATAGATAAAAATAGACTTTTATAGAAAGAACATACATTTTTGAAGGGAAAAAATTATTACCATAACGCATTTTCGAAGGAAAAAAATATTGCCATATTATATTTTTAAAGAAAAAAATTATTACTAGCAATACATTTTTGAATACGAAACTAGAAGACATCTTCAATTTTCTAAAATAAAAATGAAAAAATTTTTCATCAAAATCTGTCTAAATCAACCTTCTCACTATAATCGAACATTTAAAAAATACCTTCAAAGCCATCCTTTTTGGCATTAAATAAATCACAGAGGTTGATATGCCGTTAAACAAAATCAAACGCCAAAACTCTAGTATATTACCCAGGTTTCAACCATTAGGTATTGTCAGGTATTACGTGGGAAAACAGCAAAAATAACAAACTATATACGAAACCACAGAAAGAGGAAGAGTACTAGCAGAAGAAAATGGGGTAGCAAAAACCACCGGAGTAGAAACAAAATGTTTGCTGTTTTCCCACGTAATACATGACGATACCTAACGGTTGAAACCTGGTTAGGTTAGTGGACTAGCAATTTTTGCCTACTGTACATATATGAATGCAACAAATTCAACTGTAATTCGAACTCGGCTCTCCGATTTCTCTTTTTGAGCCGATATACATTGCACCACAGCGCACATCCTCGCACATCATCCGACTAAATTTGTTATGTTGCAAAGACTACACAAGCGTATGAACCAAGGATGCTGTGAATCACAGTGTGGGATATCTACTAACAAAAATGATGGAAAGAAAACAATCTAAATGATGTCATCTAGTTAAAAGATATTCTAGCATTCCTCATTTGTGCGCATGTGTACTCATATTCACTAACATAACAAATTTGCCCCGAAAACGTTCTAAAGACCGTAACGCGTCACGAGAAATCTTTTTCATTTTCTCATACTTTTTCCCCCAATATTTTTCTTGATTTATAAAAATGTATATCGTTATCTCAAGAAGAGATATGCAATTCGGTGAGAAGAATTTATAAAATTATATGTCACAGAGATAAGTCATTTTATTCTCATAATGATAGTTGAAAATATTTACACCAAAACGGTTTTCGAGTTTGGTGGATACGACCAGTGTTAGTGACTGTAATAATTATATTTACATGTCTTGAAGAGGCTTGTTATAGATTGTTTTGTTTTTTTAACTTAGATTTTTTTGTATAGACGAGGCCGTAGTTTTGTGCTGAAATCGGTCATTTAAAAAATTAGAAAAAATATCAAATTTATCCTTTTTTCGGATTACAATGTTTTTGTTATTTTTAAGTTCGGCGTGGGTTTGCATTGGTACTTGGGTTAAGAATTGGGTTCGTTTTTCGAGATTGTACCCTTTCAAGCGAGACTGTGAATAAAGAGCTTGATTATTTTCCAAGGATTTGCTTTTACGATGATTTCTGATGTGGACACATTTTCGTGGTCAAGAGTCCGACAACGAAAGTAAGCAACAAATAGTGAGGTTATTTTAAAAACAACAAAGAACGTCAGAAAATTAAGCAGTTCTTGGGGAGAGTGTAACGCGCACATAGAGACTGCATTGTACGAAATAAGAGTATAACGTTTAGTCACAAGTGTATCCACGTTAGTTTTCTTTCTTTCTTTCTTTCTCAGTCTGTTGATATCTGTCTGTCTGTCTGTCTGTCTGGTAGTTGTGTCTCTACACGTGTTTCGAGTTCAAAGTTGATTCTCTTCAGGAGAATGAATTTCTAACTTTACAGTTCGACATCTGTTTGTGAAAGACAAATAAATCTCGATATATAAAGTCAGAAATTTATTCGCCAAATTCGAACAAAAACGTTCACGGCCTCTCTCTCTCTCACACACACACACGCAAATTATATATGCATATATAAATAAATGAAGGATAAAATGCGTGTATGTATGTATATTTCAAGGTAGATGCAGCACAAGGTCATTTAAGTGGGAACACCGAGCCCTTAAGCTCGGAAGAAATTATTGCCTGCTATTCTCCAGCGGAGCGTCGTCTATGTTCCTTTCCACCCAAAGGCAGAGATTCCGACAGAGTACAAACAACAGAGAACGACTCTGTTGATTCTACCCAGACTTCTGTCCGGTGCCTCATATAGTCATTATCGTGGTCACGTGATCCCCAATGGAATAATCTATTTTTCTACTTTTATTTTTTATATGGAGATCAGCCACATATGTCGGTGTCGACACTTCTTTCTATATGACATCTTTGAATAACTTCTTTTCTCAATAGGAAAAGGTGGTTCACATTTTTCTTTCTTTTACATGATTATAGGATTACTAGCAGTATAGCCCAACGTTGCTCGGGTGTAATGAAAGCTTTAAAACTAATCCATGGTTTTTTGGACGTTAGCACGAAAGACTAAAAAGCAATAATTGTTTCCAGTTAAAGCGAAACCGTAGATTGAAAGAAAAATGAATGGATGTAAGTCAAATTTTCATTTCCTGGTATCTATATCAAATCATGTTTTTCGTCGCAAACTGAATTTTGAAGGCTAAATAAGTCCTCTGAGTAAATGTTATTATGGCTGAGACTAAGAACTACAATTATACCTACTTAGAGCCAAACCCGAAGCAAAAACTAAAATAAAAGGGCTGAAAAAAATACAGACATACAGGCAGGTAAACAGACACACACACAAACATCATGGCTTTTATATATATATATTATCAATTTTCTGCATTATTGTAAGAACTGCAACCTTGAAACTTATGAATATCGTTTCTTATGTCTTTGTCTATGAGTGTATCAAATTTGATTAAAATCGGACCTCTCTTTCGATTATCGATTTTCGATATTTATCTGGGTTATCTCGACACAAAACCTAGCTAAGAACACTCACAGACCTTATAGTACAACTGTGTAAATTTTCTAGAAAATCGATTCTGCCGTTTAGGAGTCTGTAGGTAACGAGCACAGACACACAGACACACAGACACACACACAAAGTTCCATTTATAAATAAGTTTAGATTCCTTGTTTCCTTTTAAGATTGAGTTTCTATTTCATTTCCAGTAGCAAATTGTGTCATGGTGACATTATATCCTTGCTTGGGGCAGTGTCTCTTGATATGTAAATCCCTTCATTGGATGAATCTTGGACCTTTTACAGGGTTATCACACCTCTATCTTCGTACTTGTATTATTTCTCTCTTCAGTACTAATTCTGGAGGCGTGGCCGTCTCACTACCTTGTCTACCGATTCAGCAATTAGCTGAATCCTACTGCTATTCTCTTTCCTCAGTAGTAGGTATGTTTCAACTATGATCCAGTTCATTCTTCTCTCCACTCTTTTGAATAAGACTAGAATTTATCCCTTATATCCTGTTTAGAATTGGTTTTCTGGGTCCATATGAAGTCTATATCAACTCTATACTTCTAATCTCTCTGCGTAAAACTCTAAATTTTTATTTAATATTAAATAACTTTTTACTTTCTCAACAGGAGTAGATAGGTTCACCTATCATTCGGTTCACACCTCTCCCCGTATTTATATGTCAAAATTAAAGATTTTTCTGGGTTTTGACGTTATTAGACTTATAGTCACAGATACGAACTTTGGCGTTACTTTAAAGGAGGCTTCCTTAGAAGCTGTATGACATTGTGGCTTTTGTACGGCTGTTTTTGAACGGGTTCTGGAACATGCATTAGTCTCCGACGCGGCCTATTGATGCTATAATGAAGAGTATGCCTACCGCTGTACCTCCGGACAATTCAATCTAGGTTTTCGATGAAAGCATCTTTTGTGGATTTGACTGTCTGCTTCTTCTTCTTCTTCTATGTGCCCTGTCCCTTCAGGACGTAGGCGATCATGGATCTCCACGTCTCCCTATCCCTTGTGGCTCTTAGTATGTTTGCTCCTGTTGCTCCTGGCAACCCCCGTTCCGTCATCCACCTGATCAGGCCCTGCAAATATGTTATCCGCTGCCTTCCTCTGTCTCTCCTTCCTTCTATCTGACCAGTCAGTATCAGGTTCTCCAGGATTTCCTTCCTCATTGCATGTCCCAGGAACTTCAGTTGTCTCTTCCTGATGCTCAGCATCAATTTCCTTTTTGTTGCCATTCTTTCTAACACTTCGTCGTTGCTTGTATGCTCAGTCCACGATATCCGTAGCATCCTTCTGTAGAACCACATTTCGGCCGCTTCCAGTTTTGTCCTCATTTTCGATGATATTGTCCAGCATTCACAGCCGTACTGAAGAACTGACATCACGTAGCAGTCTAGCACTCTTTTCTTCGTTTCTATTGAGATCTTCCCGTGTGTTAGTATTTTGCTCATCTTCTGGAACGCGTCCTTTGCCATGCCAATTCGCCTTCGGATCTCCGTGTCGCACTTTCCATCTCCTGTTAGAACACTTCCTAGGTACTTAAATTCTTGGACTTGTTTGATTCTGTTATCCCCCACCTGTATTTGGCATTTTGGGTTGTATCTTTTGCTGATGACCATGCACTCAGTTTTCTTAAAGTTTATTTGTAGTCCCATCTTGTCACTCTCCACTGCTACTTTCTGTATGAGATCTTGCAGTTTCCTTTCCGTGTCCGCAATCAGTACTGTATCGTCCGCGTATCTTATGTTGTTCAGGTTGTGGCCTCCAATAATAAATCCTGGTGTGTCATCTAGGGTCCTCAAAATATTCTCGCTGTATAGGTTGAACAAATCCGGTGAAAAGACACAGCCTTGTCTTACGCCTTTTTCTATCTTTGTGTATCTACTGAGGTCGTTACCTGTCCGTATGCAGGCCGTTTGCTGCCAGTAGAGATTCTTGATTATTCTTATATCTTTGCCGAAAATGTCGAGGTTTCCTATCATTTCTTTGTGTCGTATTTTGTCGAATGCTTTCGCGTAATCAATGAAGCATAGGTACAAGTCTTTCTTCATTTGTAATGCCCTTTCAGAGAGCATCCTAATCATGAATATGGCGTTCCTTGTTCCAGTGTCTTTGACGAACCCGCACTGTTCCTGCCCTATCTCTGGCCTGATTCTGCTTCTCGCTCTATTCATCAGGATTCTGACAATCAGTTTTGTAATGTGACTCATTAAGCTGATAGTTCTGTGTAGTTCACACTCGTTTGCACCTGGTTTCTTCGGCAGTGCTATAAATATCTACTTGCATAGGTCGTCTGGTATTATTCCGCTGCTATAAATTTCGTTTATTATGTCGGTAATCTTTTCTATACCATACTCTTCTAAGGTTGTCAGCAGCTCTATCACTATGCCATCTGGGCCAGGTGCTTTATTTCTGTTCATTTTGGCCATTGCCGCTTCCACTTCGGATTTTAGTATTTCCGGTCCATCCATCTCCTTGTGTATTCTCGGTTGTTCTCTCTTGTCGCCAAAGAGATCCTTTATGTATTCTTCCCATCGCTGGAGTATTTCCTCTTTCTCTACTATGATTGTCCCTTCCTTGGATTTTATGCATCCTGTTGAGGAACAGGTTTTTTGTCCTGTCAGTTCTCTTATCTCTTTATGCATTTCTGCTTTGTTGTTCCTGCTCAGTCTCTCTACTTCTGCACATTTGTTGTTGAGCCATTCCTCTTTGGCTTGTCTGCATTTGTTCCTTATCTCCCTGTGAAGTTTTTTGTACTCTGTTCCGTGTCTTGGCGTTATTTTTTGTCTCCTTTGCATCATGTGGAGGATCTCTTCGGTCATCCACTCATTTTTTTCTTCTTCGTCTGATTTCCTTTGGGGCTATGTTGTTCGCTGAGGTCACCATTGCTTCTTTTAGTGACTCCCATTTTGAGTATCCTTTTCCAATTTGTTCTTCATATTTCTTTTTTACGCTGTTATTATATTCTTTCTGCAGGGTGAGATCATCCTCTAGTGTGTCGTATTGCAGTCTTGGTGTTATGCTGGGTTTCTTCAGTCTTCGGAGTTTCACTTTTAGTTTGCAGATGACTGGGACGTGGTCACTTCCGCAGTCAGCACCTGGGTACGTTTTGCATTGGACTACTGCGTTCCTGAATCTCTTGTTTATAGTTATGTAATCTATTTGGTTCTTCGTGTCCCCTCCTGGGCTTCTCCATGTCCATAAACGTCGTGGGTGTTCTTGGAACCAGGTGTTAGTAATGACCTGGTCATTGGCTGAGCACCATTGGATCCATTTTTCTCCTCTTTCGTTGCGCTCTCCTAGTCCGAAGTTGCCGTTCGTGTCTCCTTCTCTATCTTTACCTACCTTTGCATTTAAGTCCCCCATTACTATCCTGACTTCTTGGCTTTTGCACTGAGCCTTAGCACTGTCCAGTATTGAATAGAATGATTCTATTTCGTCCTCTGAGCTTTGAGTTGTCGGTACATAAACTACTATAATAGCTATATTGAGGGGCCTTCCCCGCAGTTTAACCAAGAGGACTCTCTCTGACAGTTGCCAGTATCCAAGTACACATCTCTTCACTTGTTTGTTTAGTATTAAAGCGACCCCTTTTTCGTGTTTTTTTCCTCCTGCATATATTATCCTGTGGGTGTCGCTACTGAAATCTCCGTTATTAGGCCATCTTGTTTCACATATTCCTAGGATGCTGATATTCAGTCTGTTCATCTCCTGTTTGACATTCTCTAGTTGTCCACAGTTCAGTGTCCTGACGTTCCATGTTCCTATAGTGAGTTTGTCTTTGATGCGCACAGTTGCAGGGTAACGGTCCAGCGACACCTGTTGCTCATGTCGTTCTTTCCCGGGCGAGGGACAAATTTTGGAGTAAAATGTCCCCTTTACGCCGTTGGTGCTAACAGCCGCCGGATGACGGTCAGGTGGCACCTGTTGCCCATGCCGGTCCTTACCGAGCGAGGAGTTGCTTCCTTGGGAAGTAACCCCCTTCACGCTGTTGGCTTTCATATATTTATTGTGACTATCCATGATTGAGCGGGGGTAGATAGTGGAGTGGTATCCCGTTGCCTTCTCCACGATGGTTTATTGAGACATCACCTCTAGTTAGCTGGCCGTTGACTCTTGAGAGTTCTTCCGCCCTTTGTAGGTTTATATTTTTTACCTAGAGGGATGCTAACTTCCCAATTAAGTGTACATATAGTTGATGCAAAAAAAAAAAAAAAAAAATACTAAGTTTTAACTTAGTTAAAGTCGAAATTGAGTTCAGGTAAAAGAAAAATTTAGTATATTCTTATGAAAAAAATTAAATGGTAAAAAAAAACAGATACAAACTAGTCTAACTTCTAAGAACCTTGCAGCAGTAATTACAATCAGCATACTTTACCAGTAGTCACAAGAAATATTATGCATATTCGACATTTTGGTAGTCATCTTCTGACTTTCTTTGGTTCTATCATATATATACTGATGGTGCTGGTAGGAACACGTGGGGTTTTTTTTTTTTTTTGGAAAGGGGATGAAGGAAAATGATTGCTAGGAGAGAAAGGACGCTAACTTTTTTCCTTAGACTGAAGACGGGGAGAGAAAGAAGGTCATTTTAAATTCTATAGAATCCTTTTTTTTTTTTTTTTTTTTTTTTTGGTAGCTACAGACAAAAACAGAAAAAAATTCAAAATATACTCACTCTGAAAGAAAATATATGTAAATAAAATATACGTAGCATGAATTAAACGAACCTTTCCTTTAGCTAGTCTAAATTCTAAGAACCTCGCAGCAGTAATTACAATCAGCATACTTTACCAGTAGTCACGAGAAATATTATGCATATTCGACATTTTGGTAGTCATCTTCTGACTTTCTTTGGTTCTATCATATATATACTGATGGTGCTGGTAGGAACACGTGGGGTTTTTTTTTTTTTTTTGGAAAGGGGATGAAGGAAAACCTTTATCCAAACGTTTTATCTGATTTCTTTCTTCTACTCTTACTCTTTGAGAAACTCATAGCCACATGTGGCTCTTGGACCTTGTATGAGGTGAATATTAGTTTTAAAAAAAGAGACAAAAATTTTTTTAAGGTATCATTTCAAGTCATCGCTGGCTGTAAATTTTGAAAGAAACTCCATAAGCGGCATTTAAAATTTGGATTTGCGAAATGTCACCGAGGATTAATGATTTTACAATAAATTCAACAATCGACTTTTAGAATTTGGACTGATTAGAAGTCATCGTAGATTATTGATTTAACAATCTTCCTCGACAGGTGATATTTCGATATTCGTAATATTTACTTATTTTCACCTTATGAAGACACGGTGCTTATCATCTTCACTGAAAGGAAACTACAGGATCTCCTACAGAAGGTAGCAAGAGAAGGTGAGAAGAAAGGACTGTGCATGAACTTCAAGAAAACTGAATGCATGGCCACCAGCAAAAAGAACCTAAAATTCCAACTACAGGTTGGAGAAACTAAAATCAATCAAATAAAGAAATTTAAATACCTGCAAAGCGTTCTGGCAGAGGATGGAAAAATGCGACACTGAGATCCGAAGAAGCATTGGCATGACCAGAGACGCTTTTTAAACGCTAACCAAAGTACTAGTACTGAAAAACAGGAAAATCTCGTTGGAAACCTAGAAAAGTGTTATCTCTCCTTCTGTGAGAAGAAAGGACTGAGCATAAATTTCAATAAAAAAAGTATATCATAAACTTTATCAGCAAAAAGATCCCAAAATGCTAACTACAAGCCAGAGAAACTAAAATAAAACAACTAAAGAAATTTAAATATCTGGGAAGTGTTCTGATAGAGCATGGAATATGCGACATGGAGATCCAAAGACGCATTGGCATGGCAAAGGACACATTTCAAAAGCTGACCAGATTACTGAGAGACAGGAAAATCTCATTTGAAACCTAGAAAAGTTTTATCTCTCCTTCTGTATAGCAGTGAATGTTGAACGATCTCAAGGATGGAGGAGAAGCTCGATGCAAACTACAGGTTTGAGAAACTAAAATAAAACAAGTAAAGAAATTTAAATACCTGTGAAGCGTTCTGACATAGGATAGAAAGTGAGATACTGAGATTCGGAGAAGCATTGGCATGGACAAGGACGCATTTCAAAAGCTGACCAGAGAACAAGAGAATCTCATTAAACAAAAAAAAAAAAAAATAAAATAAAACAAACAAAACAAAAAACGCTGGACTGCTTTGTGATATTTATGCTTCTGTATGGCAGCGAATGTTAGACGATCTCTTCAAGGATGAACAATAGACTCAAGGCAGCAGAAATGTGGTTCTACAGAAGGTGCTGGAAAGGGTGCAAACGAGAAGAAAACTCATACTTAACATCAGGAAGAGACAGCTGAGGTTTCTGTGACATGCAATGAGGAAAGAGGGTCTAGAAAATCTAATACTCACAGGACGGATAGAAGAAAAGCGAGACAGGGGAAAACAGTGCGATTCATATTTGATAGGCTTCAGCAAATGGACTGCAGTCGGAGATTGTGAAGGATACCAAGAGTCAGTCAGTTAAGTGTCATACGTGATACACAGTTTTGGCGATCATGTCTCGAAAGAGACATGACTGACTAGGCAGAAGTTTATCCCGCAGTAGGTTGCTATTGCTTTCTGCGGTAGACTGGTTGCCCGCCAAAGCTAAAAAAGTCAATCTGTCATATTATTTAACCCATAACTGGAGGGAAGAGACGGATTAATAACTTTTCCAAGAGTATTTGCGCGTAAGTGAACGCAGGGAATTCAACTGGAATTTGAACTCGACACCCCAATTTGTCGTTCCGAGCCGATATCCACTGCACCACAACGTACATCCTGGAGGCTAGCATAAAGGCAATACAAGTGACAAAAGACAGGAAGAAGTAGAGGTCCATGATCGACTACGTCCTTAAGGGATTGAGTCTGAGTTTGAGCTTTGCTTAACGTCATATCAACCTCTTTGGTTTATTTAATGCCAAAAAGGTAGGGTTTTAAGGCATTTTTTATTAAATATTAAGTTATACTGAGAATGATGATTTAGTCAGATTTTAATGAAAAAAATATTTTTCTTACTTCAGAAACTGAAGATGTCTTCTAGTTTTATATTAAAAAATGTATTGCTGGTTATAATTTTTTTTCTTCAAAAATGTATTATGGCAATAATTTTTTTCTTTAAAAATGTGTTATGGTAATAATTTTTTCCCTTCAATAATATATTTTTAGTACTATTTTCCTTTCTATAAAAGTCTATTTTTATGTATATATTTCTATAAAAGTCTATTTCATAGTGTTTTGACCCCAGTCTGGGTGTTAACTATTTGCCCATAGTTGGGACCCTAACAGGTGCTACCACTCTGGGTCAGGGTGGATCTGGGAACAACAGCAATTAAGAGGTGGTTCCATACTACTCACAACCTCCCAATGAGAGGCCTTGCTGCCGGATGTAGTTTACCGGCATACTCAGGACCCCGTCTTTAAGGGACACGGCATATGAAAAAGAAGAATAGCAGTAGTCATCGACGCGTTGTTATTTTAAAGTAGGTTATTGCCGAACAGAAAAGAAATCCTGCAACAATTTTGACGTTGAATTCGTCGCTTTTACTCATCTAATCAGGGATTAAGTTTCAGAACTTCATTTGCCGACACTATACGTTTGATATGTGCTTCGGTAACGATTATAAAGCAAGCGATTTTAAGTGATCACTCCGTGTAAATAGTGATACATCCTCTAGGTGCCGAATCACATCAGGACATCGGCGATCACTGCGATCTAAAACCTACCTTTTGTGGCTTTTAACAGTTTTTTCTCCGGTTGCTAAGACCCCGACCTTCATCCATTCATATAAACTCGTCAGGTAGGTGGCTATCTCTTTTGCCCTCAATATTACCTGGGAGGGTTGAATTTTTTCAAGCCTCCATTGTTCATTATGTGTCCAAGGAATGTAGGCTGTGCTTTCCTGATTCTGAACGTAAGACTTCTACTTTTGTTGTTTTTTAAGACTTCCATGCTTTTTACTTACTCAGTACATAAAGTTCTCAACATCCTTCTGTAGAACTATATTGTTGCCTCTACTTTTCCCCTTATCTAAGTAGAGTTGGTTTAGCTATATTAGAGGATGGATATCAAATAGCAACCCAGTGCTCTCTTTGTTTTTAATGAACATTTTCGGCATTTTGCTTAGATTTCGAAATAACTGTTTGCTTGCTTGTATTTTAGTGTCGCATATTTTATCTTCTGTTAAAACAATTCCCAGATTTTTTTCTATAATTGTTTCACCCTAGGCAAAGCAGTACTGCCACTGTTGTGCAGGGATTTACACAAAAGTAGAAAAAAAAAGGTACAGTGAATGTCAGAGAAAGGATAAGAGAAAAATGGAAATCAAGGAGGTAAAAGATGGCGATTAACGTTGCGCTTAAACTCTTGGAGATTTATCAGAATAGCAAGTATACTGAAGGGAGTTTCACGGGCTGAAAGCGCGAGTAAAGAAACTGTTATAGTAGAAGTGTCGGTTCCATTTAACTGTTTTGACTGTAAATTGGTGGGACCTATTTGCCAATCTAGTAGCTCGAGTAAATTCGTGTAGAGAGGACACCGGGGAGATAAGCACGTCAGAGAAGAAACAGTGAAAATATTTGTAGAAAAGACAGAGAGAAGCCACATCCCGTCGGTGAGAAAGTGACTGAAATCGTGCCGCCAGATCGAGATCGATTACATCGAAGCACCCGACCAGATATGGCAACATGATTGAATTTTTTGTCCTAATCGTTTCACCCCGAGCAAGGCGGTACCGCCACTGATGTGCAGGGGAATACATAAGAGAGTTAAAGTTTTATACAAGAAAAGAGTGAAGACAAAGACGAACCAGTTTTAGTGGGTGAAAGAGAAAGAGCAAGAGAAGGATGTGAACACAGGAATGAAGACAGTTACGAAGGTAGAGAGAAAGGAAAAGAACAAGATACATGGGGTTATGTGGAAAGAGCTGGAGTTAAGTGGATAAGAGATGACTTTGCATTTAAATTCTTGGAGATTTGCCGTCAGGAAAGCAAGTATATGGAAGGAAGTTCCACAGGCAGAAAACGCGAGAAAAGAAGCAAATAGAGTAGAATTGTCGCCTAGATTTGGTTGATCTAACTGTTAAAACATTTTTGCCGGTCTTGTTGCCCGAGTAAATTCTTGTGGAGTGGGCACCAGTGACCTAAGTTCTTCAGAGCAGAAGCCATGAAAATACTTGCAGAAAAGACGGAGGGAATCCATATCCCGCCGATGAGCAAGTGGGTGATGTCGAGCAGCCAGGTCGGGACCAATCACATTACAGATTCTCTTTTGGAGCCTGTCGAGAACGCTTAGACTAACAACAGGTGCGCCTAACCAGATGCACGGATTTGTAATATTTAAACTTGTGTATTTGCTTGAGATTGACATCTCCAATAGCGTAACCAGCACCTTGAGTTATTTTTATTTTTTTTTGCTGATGCCTATAATTTTTTTTGCTGATGCCTATAATTTTTTTGCTGATGCCTATAATTTCTGTCTTCTTGCAGTTGATAATTATTCCCTTATTCTCGCTTTCTTTTACTCCCTTGACCCGGAGTTTCTATTTTTCCCTTGAGTCATGCATCAACATAATGTCATACGGAGATTACGCCCACCAATAATAATTTAAGAAAAATCTCCAGCTTTCTTCGGATTACCTGATCATAAATCTGGGAAGAAGACACATTTTCGTTTTAAGCCCATCTGTACGTGGTGGTGCAGTGGATATCGACTCGGAACGACAAATCGGGGTACCGAGTTCAAATTCCAGTTGAATTCCTTGCATTCACTTACGCGCAAATACCCTTGTGAAAGGTATTAATCCGTCTCTTCCCTTTAGTTATGGGTTAAATAATAGAACAGTTTGGGTTCTATATCCTTGGCTGGCAACCAGTCTACCGCAGAAAGCAATGGCAACCTATTGCCGGATAATCTTCTGCCCAGCCAGTCATGTCTCTTTCGAGACATGATCGCCCAAAGCGTGTATCACGTATGGCACTCAACTGACTGACTGAATATAAAATTTGGAATCATAATTAAGGCTTCTACTGATTATAAAGTGGAGGATCGGTTTTTCTATTGTTATGAAGTAATAAACTGATCCCCCACTAATTACTACGTAATATATAATACATCTATTCTCCCTCTAGCTAGGAGTGAAATAACAGGACAGATTGGGTTCTATAGGCTTATCTAGTAACCAGTCCATCGCAGAAAGCAATAGCAACCTACTTTGGGATAATCTTCTGCCCAGTCAGTCATGTTTCAAAGGAGACATAATCGCTCAAAGCGTCTATCAGGTATGACACTTAACTGACTGACGGTTGTATAGTTACACAATTTATGTTCAATCTGTTTGCATGTAATTTGCACGCAGTATACGTTTTGTATTATTCTAACATCAGTTTCAATTAGATCTTGTTTTTCTTGTACTTCAAATAAATCATTGCGTTATTCTTTGTCATACGCTTTTGCGTAATATATGAAGGATAAGTGCGCATAATTCTGCATTTTTTTCTCTTAAAAAAACTTAATCATAAATATCGAATTTCTTGTTTCGGTGTAAGATTGTAAGAATGTTTTTTAAAATGATAAGGATTTAGTGATACAAGACCTACTAATTAATCCTTAGCTAGGGAGAAGAGGAGGTTTCATGCCTTCCGAAAGTATCTGTGCGTAAGTGAATTGAAACTCGGCTCTCCGGCTAACAATTGTGAACCATTATCCATTACACCATCCAATATCCAAGCTCACGGCACCTGATATTCTTAACCGATTTAGGTACTGAACAGGCTCGACGTTGCTTAACTTCGGTGATTGTACGGGAACCAATGTTGCAACGTGATATAGCTGTAAGCTTGTTTCCAATTGAATTTAATTGTTTCTTAATAAATTATTCAGCATTCAAACAGCAATTTTTTTTTCTATTCTAAGAATTACTTTGGCTTTCAGTGTCACGTTTCTCTGCTTTTTCAGGAATTCGGAAATTGAGGCCAGCTATCTATTTTTGCACAAATGTAATTTAGTTATGTCTACAGAGTGGAATGTGTGTTTAAATATTAATGAATTTTTTTAATAGAATTCCCCCCACGTAAGTTTATATAAACACGGAGACACAATGCGTTACTGGTTGTGAAATAATTAGATAACAGGAACATTATTAAAAAGCGAGAACAATGGAAGAGTAATCAGGAAGACAGCAGATAATGATTGATCGACATTGAATTTAAATTACTGAAAGTTGACTGGAAAGCATGGAGGCGGAAGGGATTTCTACTAGCAAATTGCGCAGGAAAAAGAAACTCCTCGCATAGAACTTACGGCTGTTTCTACTCTATTAAATTGATGAAAATTTACCGCCAATCTAGTACAACTTTTAAATTCGTAAAGTTTAAGTACTATAAAGAAGATCTCTTCCAAACAATTACAATGAAAGTATTTATAGAAAAGACATAGAAAAACAACTTGATGTAGAAACTAAATCTGAGATGCCAAGTCAGGAACAATAATATTGCTGATCCTTCTTTAGATTTTACCAATAATCTCTAAATATATAGCAGAAGCACAGGACCATATTTGGCAGAAATATTCAAATTTAAAACGAATTCTATTTAGAAAACGAAGCTGCTCTCTAATAACCATCACAGACAATCGTTTCTCCCGCCCATTAACATGGATCAGGCTTCTCTCCTTGAAAGAGAAACACTGCGCCTCCTCGGGTTAACTCTCACACCAGACCTCAAGTGGAATAAGTATATAGAATCCATAGCTAAATCCGCTGCTAAGAAAGTCGGTTCTCTGTGCAGGGCCAGGAAGTTTTTCCCGTCCCAAACAATCCTGCACATATAAAAGTCCACCATCCGCCCGTGCATTGAATATTGCTGCCATATCTGGTCTGGTGCTCCTGCTATCTACTTAGGTGTCCTCGACCGAATCCAACGGAGAATCTGTAATGTGATCGATCCCGACTTGGCAGTTACGCAGTGTGGCTTCCCTGTGTCTCTTCTACAAATACTTTCACGGCTTCTGCTCCGTGGAACTTAGCTCACTGGTACCACCTATATACGAATTTCTTCGAGCCACAGGATGAGCAACTAGATCCCACCTTTTCACTGTGAAACCAATAAATTGTAAACGCAAATTCTACTCAAGCAGCTTCTTCTTCGCTTGTGGAATTCTCTTCCGCATACTTGCTTTCCTGACAGTTATAATCTCCAAGAATTTAAAGGCAAAGTCAATAGTCATCTCCTGTCTCACTAACTTACATCTTCTTTCTCATGCTTTTCTCATCAGTATTCTCATCAGTATTCTCTTCCCTCTCCTACTATCTTCCTGACACCCCCTCTAACATCTCACTCCTCATAACATTCCTCCTCGTCCACCCCACTCACATCAGTAATCTGTTCCTTCTCCTACTCTCTTCCTGACACTCCCTGCAACCTCTCACTCTTCAACATTTCTCCTGCTGTGTAACCACCTACACAACAGTGGCAGTAAAATGCCCTGCTTGGAGTGACACGATTATATAAAAAAGATTAATACTCAAATGGATGTGCGTTGTGGTGCAGTGGATATCGGCTCAGAACAAGAAATCGGGGAGCCGAGTTCGAATTCCAGTGGAATTCCTTGCGTTCACTTACGCGCAAATACCATTGGGAAAGGTATTAATCCGTAACTTCCCTCCAGTTATGGGTATAATAACAGGACAGATTGGGTTCTATAGCCTTGGCTGGCAACTAGTCTACTGTAGAAAGCAATGGCAACTTACTGCGGGATAATCTTCTGCCCAGTCAGTCATATCTCTTTCGAGACATGATCGCCAAATCGTTTATCACGTATGGCACTTAACTGTCTGACTCAAATGTTTCCTGGTGTGAGTGTGTGAGAATGTTGAGTGCACAGCCGGATATAAATCTTTCAATAATGACAATTAAAAGTTTATAGAATGAATGCGTTTGAATAAAGGCTTTTAAAAAAATTGCTCGAATTATGAATATTTGCTCGAGTGCGTCATTTTAGGTGGTTTGCCAATTTTTCCTACTTAATCTTAAGCAACTGAATTCACAGTTGTTTGAAGGGATTCACTGTCTGATTATCGGAGAGAGTATGAAAGGTTGTTCACAA
Source organism: Ascarosepion bandense (assembly GCA_037127315.1). Lineage (NCBI taxonomy): Eukaryota > Metazoa > Mollusca > Cephalopoda > Sepiida > Sepiidae > Ascarosepion > Ascarosepion bandense. Next base: position 2,727,336 of record JBBBDQ010001448.1, read on the forward strand.
AAACTGAATTCGATTTATCAGAGACATAAGCGATTTTCCTCTTACGCTAAATCTATGTTACCGTCGAATGAAAGTGGTTTATCTCCAACAGATTATCTTTAATCTGTTACAACTGAAACGACAGTCTTACAATCTTTGCTTTCTACTTGGAAAAATATAAGTATTAATATATATATATATATATATATTGTGTATCTGTACAACAATCTTACTTTTATACATGTTTTATTAAAAATGACAGACAAGGTATTATCATTAAGTTTTTTATATAATTTTTCACGTGTTCTCATATGGTTTTCTTTTTGTTACTCAAATTATCTAAGAATTATATAAAGGTTTTGGTTTTACGAACGCTTTCGGCTATAAATTATAAAATTAAATAACAGAGAGCGCTCGAAAGTACAAAACCTTTAAACTTTCTTGTATAATTTGAGTTCCGAAACAAAAGAAATATTAATGAACACATGAAAAATTATATAAAAAACTTAATGTTAATAGCTTATCTGTCATTTTTATTGAAACATCTATCTATCTATCTATCTATCTATCTATCTATCTATCTATCTATCTATCTATATATATATATATATATATATATATATATATATATGCAATACAAGAAATCTAGAAGTGAGCCGCCACCTCAACCGCGGTAGGTGGTGGCTCACTTCTAGATTTCTTGTATTGTATTCTCGTTCTACTTTCGTACTTTCGTATCGAGCACTTTAGTGTTAAGTTTTCGTCTTGGGTTTTTTTTCTTTCCAACGGGCACTAGACGTATTGTTCTTGTGCGCTGTTTGTTTCTTTTTTTTCTCCTCCCATTATTTATCCACGTGGTAGTTCTGGCCGGGTTACAAGACGGTTTAAATTACTGTTAAGGTAGCACTATTTTCGGAAGTTCAGTCTGTTATTATTAGTGTTGCCTTACTTTGATTAAGTTCATTATATATATATAATTTGTAATGTCACTGTGTTATGGGGAAACAAATCTATTCCTCAGATAATGGACTCTCCCTTCTATATTAATAAGAGTTAACTCGAGAAGTTCTTGGGAAGTTCATAGGAATTCTTTGAAAATCATAGGAGTTCTTTAGAGTTCTATTGGAGTTCAGTAGAACTACTAGGCAGTTGTTATTAGTCGGCAGTTAGGCGAATAGTAAGGAGTCAGCTTTTAGTGAAAGATTTTTTTTTTTTAATCATTTCACCCGAGCAAGGCGGAAACGCCACTGATGTGCAGGGGGTTACATAAATGTAAAAAGATTAATTAGAAAAGAGTGAGGAGTACAAGCTAGTTAGAAAGGAACAATAGAAAGCTGAGAAAGCAGGTGCGATGACAGATACATAGGTGGAGAGAAAGGGAAGGTTATACAGGGGAGGGAGAGAGCTAGAGGCCAGCGGTTAGTAGATGAGTACAAAGTTCCTAACATTTTGGGTACGTTAAGTCGATTAGCAACCGGCATAGCACGATTATAACCTTCAGTGCAAAACTACTCCACAACACACTGACAGTCTTAGATCGAATGCGTGTGTCAGCCGTTCACTTTGTCGAACTCTCTGCTTTCGTGCGGAAAGGAACCCAGAGGAGAATCTGCCGAAACATAGGGTCTCATCAAGGGAAAAGCAGCTCGGTTTTATTTATATTAATTGCCGCATCTTTCTCGCGTTTCTGCCCACATGGGAAGGCCTTAAATAATTCGGATTGTCATTTTAAGTCTGTGGGGGTCAACTGAGTTCGTCTCTTGTTTACTTTGTCGGACGCTTTGCCCTCGGGCGGAGAAATACCTAAACGTGGCTCTGCCGAAGGATAGTGTCTCGTTTGATGAAAAGCATACTGAAGTTTTTGTCCGAGCTTAAGAGCTCGGTTTTAGCCCTGTTAATTTGCCTTGTGCCGCATTCTACCTTGGGTTTCTGTCAACGTGGAGAGGCCGTAAATTTGTACTGTCATTGTAGGAATCCTGACGCTGCTCCGCCGATTGCTACATTCTCGTCTGGGGAAAAGTAGAGAAGAATTTTTGTCCGAGATTACGGTCTCGGTTTTACCCACGGTTATTGACCTTGTGCTGCATCTACCCCGGCTTTTGCATACGTGGGGAGGTCGTAAATAATTCTGAGTGACATTAGCTATTATTATCGAACTGTGCTCTCTGTGACTCTAACAACTTAACGTCTCCTCTCTTTCTAATTATTGTCGTTCTGTCTTATTTGTGCTTGTCTTGTTTGCCAATTAGTACGGATATTGGGCTGTAGATACTTCAGCACACATCATCTGATATCGTACTGCCACCTCGGCGATACAGCTATAACCCTTTCTCCCTAGCCCCTCAACATCCGGCGTCTTCCTCTCTGGATTAAGGTGTCTACTCGGTCCTAAGCGAACTTAAGGGGGTTGGCCGTAGATCCCCTAAGCATCTGTAGATTAGTCGACCGGCCCACTGGGTTAAATCTGCTTCCTGCCCACGTTGTGATTATTGATCCAGAACGCAGAAGAGTTGTCCATCTATTCACGGTCGACTGAAGATATAGATACGGCTGGGGAGCCTACGCTAAGAAATTTAGAATGCAGCACAAAAAAAAAATAGTATCTGCAGAAAACCGGATAAACAACTATTCAATGGTTGAATCGTTAGCGTCTTTTATATAGAAGAAAAGAAAAAAGGTTACAGAAAGAAAAGTATTTAACATAAAAAACTCATACACTGGATTCTAGACAAAGAGAGAGAGAGAGAGAGAGAGAGAGAGAGAGAGAGAGAGAGAGTGTGTGTGTGTGTGTGTGTGTGTGTGTGTGATTAACTTGTTGTTGTCATCAGGCACCAGTCTAACCCTTTCCTACGGGTCTATCCTGGTCAACGACACCGGCTTAACCCGATGGAATGATAAGGATTTCTGTGCGGCCCTAATGTTATAGTGGCATTCCATCCTGGTCAACGAGCCCCAATCTAACACTTTCGTGGAAATGGTATGTTGACCAACATTTTACATTCATTTTCATGGCATAAACTGCCAATGCTTGCCCGGGCCAATTCTTTCCTCTCTTATCAAACATTTTCTCCAGACTTTTGGCGGAAACAATTCTTCTCAAATACAATGCTGGGATCACGGTGTCTGATCAACAGTGCTGGCACAAAAGACAGATGATGCAATCCCGATGTTGTTGGGCTGGTGACGAACATTAAACTTCATATACTCGGTGGTTTTTCAGTGCGACTGCTACGACGACGATACTTCTCAAAGTTCTTGGGCGACTATTAAATTTTTAAAATTCTCAAATTCGGGGCGACGATGAAACTTTTCAAATCATAAATCACTTTGTCGGGAACATCTCAATTTGACTTTTTCACAAAAATCAGTTTCACATAATCATTTCATAAATTTCTTCCTTTTCCTTTCGTCATTACCGTCTGAAACAACAGAACCAGACCTAAATTTAAGTAAAATATAAAATATATTTTACTTTCCTGTTTCATACAAAGACATTTTCGTATAGGAGGTTGTTTGGTCAGAGTTGTCAGCAACCCCACTCCATCAGAGAGACCCGATCTTACTCAACCGCACGTTCACACGGTTGTGGTCTGACTCTCTTTTTCAGCATAACTACGCGTTTATATAGAAAACCCGGCTGGTTATAACCGATCATTGGCTACACATGCAATTATCACGGGGTTCTGGCTGCTTTAGCCAAAATCATGTGAATTCCAAAGGTCTTTCTAGCTTACTCAGCTCTATTTCAATTTTTAGTTGATAAAAATTATTTCGTTCATTTCTAGTGTCTTCTGAGGACACAGATTCAATGGGTACAACTTCTACCCTAGATCAGATTTCTCCATCAATAAACAAAATACGCTGGTTTAATTTTACTATTCCAATGTACTCCAAAAAATATTGCCGTGTTTACGACGTTTCGGCCGTTGTACGTTTCGACCTTCTTCAGGTGCAAGGAATTTTGAACCCTTTAAACAAGTGTGGTTGTTGGACTCTTTCTCTCTGTCATACAACAATTATAGGCAGAGCTACTAATTATTTATATTAATAGATTTAGATATCATCCTACATCGGTAGAAAGACTCAGATTTTCTTGTTTTGCGCAGTCAGCAGGTGCCTATTAAGAACTGACCATTTAAGAGGGTTGAGTTTCATTCATTCGATATTCATGGGGGTTAAATGTTATAATGTTAGAGTACTTTTTTTTAGTTTATCAAGAGTAAATTTTAAATTGGCAAAAATTACATAGAAATTATAATAATTAATTAAAATTTTAAATTTATAAAATCTTTTTTTATTATTAAAATGCAGGGAGCTGAACCGTCAGCTTGTAATATACACCTGATAAATGTGTCACGCAAAAAAATTCAAGTCGTGCTATAGATATAGCAAAAAATCTATCTATTTGTTTATCTATCTATTTGCAACTTTAAGTAAACAGGTTAATGCCGACTTCAAAGTTTCGGGGCTAGATTTTTCTGCTGTTAAGCCCCGGTTCCCTTGCCTGTTTATAAAAAGCCTGTTGTAATTTGATAATTTCTGGAAGTGGTACGCTTGCGATTGGTTGATTTTCTTTTTATTTTTATTGTACAGGTGTTTGATTTCTTTTAATATTTTATTTATTGCTTTTAATGTAGGCATGAATAAATGTCCGGTTAATTGTTTGTTCGGCTTGTTCTTGTCGTTTAGGTTGACCTCATTTATTGGTTTAACTTTCTTTCTGTTTCTACCATGAGTGGTGACTTATAATTATATCAAATCACCTGAAGACACCACTCATTATTTGAAACCTATCTCGCGTAATAACTCGTTTACAAATGAATATATATATATATACCCATTCGATTTGTTTTCCCCACTTTTTTCGATTGTCACTAACGTTTAAGTACTCAAATTTTGACGGGCACATAATAGCAAGGACACTCAGCATATATTTAAAATAAATAGATACATCAAGTAGAATAAATATAGACGCAAACAAATGTGAAAAGATAAATTAACGTTAGTAAATGCTACAGAGAGTGGATAAAATGATGGAAACACCTACTACCATAATAGTATAATATAGAAAAATTGATTAAACTATCAGATGCTTGTCTATTTTGATATTTGTTGAGTTAATCACAATAATATTTATTTGCTAAATTTGTTTTTTTTTTCAGATATTATTTAAATAAGTTTATTAAAATCAGCACTAAGGACTATTTAAGAATTTTAAATGATCAACTTTATCCTATGATTCAGAAAGGGTTTCCAGAGAGAGAAATGCCATCTTTCAGGATGATAATGCACCCATTCATACTGCTATAGTTGTAGCTAAATGGCACGAAGAACACTCTAGTGAAGTAGAACAACTTATCTGGCCATCACAGTTTTCATAACTAAACATCACTGAACATTTATGGTTCATTTTTGAAAAATAAACAAACAAACAAACAAAGAAAAAACAAGGAAGAAGTCGATGTTCTCTACCATCATCATTGAAAGAATTGGAGACTGTTACAACCGAAAAATAGATACAAATTCCTCTGGAAAAAATCCAAACGAGTCGATCACACGCAAAATTCAAGCTGTAATTATTGCCAAAGGCGGTCCTATTCCATATTGAAATTAATTCGCTTGAAATTTCAAGGTGTTTCTATTATTTTGTCCCCATCCCCGTAGATATGTCCGTGCGCGTTTGTGTGTGCATTTAAAACTGGACAAAAGATATAATCCTTCAAAATTTGGGATCTTCTTTATAATACTGAAATTAAATGTGGCGATAGCTAGCTAGCTAGCTAGATAGATAGATAGATAGAGAGAGAGAGAGAGAGACAGACAGACAGACAGACAGACAGACAGACAGACAGAGAGAGACAGAGAAAGAAAGAGAGAGATTGAGAAAGAGATTGAGAGAGGAAGAGACTCAGATGCACAGCGTACCTTAAATCGGTCTCATAAGCGTTTAAAATTTCGGTCTTAACAAGCTATTTGATACAACTGTCATTTTCAGGAAAAGTCAATTTTCAGAAACCAAAAAAAACAAAAACAAAAAAAAACGTGGGTCCACTAATTAACTTGTCGTGACCACCTAAGGCAACCACGCTCGACAGGGAATCAAAGGCAATAATTGTGAGCGTCGGCAGCTATTCAGTAGAATTTTTTTTCAAATCTTTATTTTTTTGCTGGGAATAGTATAAACCTTAGTATTTTAAATGCATCTGGGTGTCGGTTTGTCTGTCTGTCTGTATCTCTTACACTCTCGTTCTTTCTGTCTCTCTATTACTCTATGTGCATATATATATATATATATATAGTGACTTGATGCCACAGAACAAAAATATAGATATGAATAAGAATAATATTATGTTCATTATTTATTTTTCATAATATTCGGACCTAGGCTAAAATTATTTCAGTCTCTACTGTGCAAGCAAAAGGACAATTTTTAAAAGATCCTTGCATGTGCGTTGTGGCGCAGTGGATATCGGCTCGGAACGAGAAATCTGGTAGCCGAGTTCGAATTCCAGCTGAATTCATTACTTTCACTTACGCGCAAATACCATTGGGAAAGGTATTAATCCGTCTCTTCCCTCCAGTCATGGACAGATTGGGTTCTATAGCCTTGGTCGGCAACCAGTATACCGCAGAAAGCAATGGCAACCTACTGCGGGATAATCTTTCAAGGACCGAAAAGTTGTAAATATGACAATAAAGATGAGGACAACAGTCTGACCAATTTAAATAATGTAAAAAGATAGGCATCTATTCAATAAAAAGTTTGAAAATTTCATTTTAGTTAGGGATAACCACGTGAATTTTACTCGTCCTACTAGATTGGCACCTAGGTCCCACCATTTTACCGTCAACCTAGTCAAATATAACCTCCTCTTCCACTTTAGTAGTTTCTTTTCTCGCATTTTCCCACTTGTAGATCTCCCTTCCGTATATATATTACAGAAATAGTAGAAGGTTTTGAATAATTAAGTAATTCGTTGAGCCTTTATTCGACTTCAACATAATGCAGAAAGCACTGGACGGCCGTTTCGTCCTATATTTGGGACTCCTCAGCAGTGCGCATCCACAACCAGAAATTGAAACCCGAGAGTTAGGTTATTAAGCAAACGTCATTCCAACTATACCAGGGGCCCTGGTGACAGAGGTAACGAATTAACTCGATGACGCGCCGCTCGTTCACAAATTCCGTGGTGGAATTCATCCAAGTTCTGTTACCCATAGGACGGTGTCTCCCAGAACCACGACTACTCTCACCAAGCCGGTCAATCCAGAGCATTATAAGCTGGTTCGAGCAACAAATATTAGAGAAATAGTAGCGGCTTGATGAGAGTATAATAATATATTAGATTTTATAAAAACAATAAAATGAATTTAAATTTTTTTAATAAATAAATAGATATGTTTTTTAAATTAAAAGTTTTAAAATAAAATGCATTCTAAAGAGAAATAAAGTCAGATCAAAAAATATTAAATGTTTTCTTTCTTTATTTTTGTTTTAGAAAATCATGGGATACAGAGAAAACTAAGAGAATAATTTTGTAACAATAGTGGATACAGAAACGGAAATTCAGTCGAGACAGGGGTTTTAATAGACTGGAACTTTTGCCGTTAAGATTGAAAGTAGAAATCAGGTCTTCCTCAAAAATATAATCTTTTTCCAACTCTAAACTCTATTCTGATTGATTAAATTGAACACACCTATTTTTTGCCTTCTCACATCCATAAATAACATACATATTGTTTCTTATATTCAATGAAATTAATTTTCACAACAATTAACTAACATTGCCTGATGACGAGGTAAAAATCTCGAAACATAGAAATTTCCGTGTCGCAATGTAAACTATATTAATTCTAAGTAAAAAGAAATATATATATATATATATATATATATATATATATATATATATATAAAGATTCTTGGTGGTACAAAGTTTATAACAGCAAGGAATAAAGGGAATTTGGATGACATTCTATACACTAAAAACTAAAATAAACAACCGGTTTCGGCCCAGATCTCTTCAGGCTTAATTTCTGGAAAATTTAATCTTTGAAAATAGTAGAGAGTTTGCTTTTCCGGTTTGAATGTGATTGGACTCTAGTTCTTTTCTCTCCTCTCTTATTAGAATTTTCTTTTATTTTCTAATTTTAAATTTCTCAGAAATTGAACTTGAAGAGATCTGGGTTGAAAGCGGTTGTTTATTTTAATTTTTGTGTATAGAATGTCATCAAAATTTCGTTTATCCCTTCCTGATATATGTATATATAATCATTTACGTTGAGTTAAAGAGATATACATCAAGTTACACCAACCGCGCCTGTGAAAAAAGAAAAAGAATTTTTGTCATTTCTTTAATACTTTGTGAGGGCATTTATTATTCTTTTACTTGCGAATTGTTTTACTAATGAAGTGTTTTAATCATGTTTCCATCTTTACCCTCCATATTTCTTATATTTCTCTGAAACGTTGTCTTTTTTTGCTATCACATTTTTGCTAACTGCTAAATGAAAGCATCAGAACTCCTCTTTGAGTCAGTATCCCCGTAAATAAATTGCAAGCTCATGAGCCGAGACAGACTGGTTTAACTGTAGGAACTAGAAAACCCACTGTGAAGAGTGGGGTTAAAGATGTCGTCAGGGAAGGTACCAGCATCCATTAAAATGAAAAGTATTGTAAAACAAAATTGCTTGATTGAAACGTATAGGTAAAGTTTTAAAATTTTTAAACTATTTGGCTGGGGGAAAATAATAATTTACTTATGCAAATCTTGCTAACTAGGCGAGAAGAGGTTGTTTTATAATTTTCTCTAGGGTATTTGTGCATATGTGAATGTAATGAACCCGACTGGAATTGGGACTTCAATTCCATTCCTTATCAATTACACCACCAGCAGAAATAAGCCTACACAAGTCATATTCAACCTGATGTGATCGTACGCTCTACGGGAAGAGGACGGGTGGGTAATAAAGTCAAGTTCAATGAAAGAATACAGCCAAAGCACACTGAGAAGATAGATAGATAGATAGATAGATAGATAGATAGATAGATAGATAGATAGATAGATAGGAATAGTCTGAGATAGAGGGGAATAATCTGAGATAGATAGATAGATAGATAGATAGATAGATAGATAGATAGATAGATAGATAGATATGAAGAGACGGAGATAGAAATGAACATAGATAGATAGATAGTATTTATGCGCATCCATAGACGCAATAAATGTATGGTTCCAAAAACTACTCCTCTCAATATTATGTTTCGTTGCGTTAATTGGCCGCAAGTTAGTCTCACCTTAGTCTGCAGCTGTTGGCTTTCATTCTGCCCCCAGGTAATCGAAGATGTCAGATGATAAGTCAAAAATCCTTTACTTGCTCTGCCACGTTGTCATTTCTGATCAGTCAAAGAGCAGTTATCACCATGCTGCACTTCTCGACAATTGAAATCAACAGGTGGTTGGGTGCATATGCAGAAATAAGGGAAACAGACAAGAACAAATAGATAACAAGCGAGTAGCAAAGGTCAGTCTATGTGGACTAATGATTATATTATTTTTGTTTGTACAGTAAAAGAAAGGGAGTAAACAAATAAATAATTAAAATAAAATACAATCCAATTTTTTTCAGAGTCCGCAAATTACTACTGCTACTATTTCTGTTATTGTTAGAAGTATTACAGTTTTTATGCTTCCCTGCCTATACGCGGTGTTTTGTGTTACTAGCGTGTGTGTGTGTGTGTGTGTGAGAGAGAGAGAGAGAGAGAGAGAGAGAGAGAGAGAGAGAGAGAGGATTTTTTCCTCGTCTTCACTCCAAGCATTCTCTTGTCTGTTTCACGTTTCGTCTCTCTGACGACTGGGTTACTCTTACTTATTTTTTCAAAATCGTTGTGGCGCGGGATAGTAAGTGATCGGAATGTCTCTCCATGAAAATTTAACGTCAGCTTCAGTTATCTGATTTAAATCACCTGCGTACAATTCTCACCATGCTGGAAGCTTGGAGACGCAGTTCTGCGGCCTTTATACATTCACCAGTTAGAGTTAATTACAATTCCATCCTTACGTAGGTGATCTTTTTCCAAAACTTCCCAATAATTCCGCTTTCGGTTAATCCTTTATCTCTTTCTCTGAGAGGGAAAGGGAGAGAATAACGACAACAAACAAGGAAGAAAGAAGCAGAATTCTCTCTCCTCGCATGCCATTTGTGTTTTTTTTATAAGATTGTTATCATATCAACAATGTCATCTCGTAAATGCCTTTTGTTTCGCCTCTCTTTCTCTCGGCCACACCGGCGCTTATTTCCTACTTCCTCTTTCACTCAGCTCTTCCTACAAGAAGAAAATATATATATATATATATATATATATATATACACAGAAATATTTGTTTGTATTTCTGAAATGAGCTAGTATTTACAGTATTTACATTATTCGGACTATTGTCCTCATCTTTGTTGTCATTTGCACGACGTTTCGGTTGTTGTACGCTCCGATCTTCTTCAGCTGCTAGGAATTTTGAACCGAACCCTTAAGGGCACATGATCTAGTGGATATAAACGTTGGTTAGTTCATGTGACTTGACACAAAGAGTTGTGAGTTCAATACTAGGCTACAACACTTGTGAACAAGTGACTTGCAGGGTTAAAAGTAAATAACTCATGACTTCCAAAAGAAGCATTACTATGCAATGGATGAGAATGATATGCCCCAGTAATTGTAATAAAGGGTTCGGTTCGAAATTCCTAGCACCCAAAGAAGTCCGGAGCTTACAACGGCCGAAACGTGGTATAAATTGCAACAAAGATGAGAACAATATTCCAAATAATGTAAATACTGTACACACAGAGATATTTTCCAAATATCTATTCCTGGGTTCGAATCCAGGGTTCGTTGATAGATGTTTAACGTGTGTGCATAAGTAACACTTACAGTATTACAAAAGTATAATTACCAAAGACGAATTGTGGTGATACCGACCGAGCCATAGCGAGAAACCGGATGTTGGCTTTCTCACAACAAAAAGGCAAATGAACAAAACTCATCGTGCGCATCCGAGTTTGCGCAGATGTTCCAGGTGAAAAATAAAAATTAATCAAATATCAAATTTCCATTTCGCAAGCCTACGCGAATTTTATTTACCAGCCAATGGAAAGCCCGGCATCAAATACAAGCGTGAAATTCAAAACGAGCTTATGATCCAAAAAGCCGATATAAAAAGCTTAGACAAAAACAGACAGACGGGAAAACGAGAGAAGAAGAGTGAAATTAATATCCCCTTGACTTAAGTCGAGCGGCTAATACATTCGCCTCCCTTCTCCTATCATCATTTCTTCCCTGTCGCAAAAGTACTTACTGACCTCAGGAGCGACCTCTTCAAAGACATTCCACACAAACCAACTTATTGACTTACTGACCTTAGAAGTGGCAACTTCAAAATGAACATTCTTTACCTACAAGACGCCTCCACACTCCTAAGCCTTTAATCTCTTTCAGCTCATTATTATTCGTCATGAACACTTTAACCTCTGTTGGACTTATATTCAAGTATTGCTTTAATTGTAAAACATTAATTGAAATGTGTATATATAAATGTTATTTTATACTCAAATTGCCTTTCTTGATTTTATAATCATTTTATGACTTATAGTGGGCTATCTTCCACAAGGCTAAATTCGGTTAACCTGCAACGGTATACAATTACCCTTCACTAGAACGGAATCCTACTACAACTAGAAAAGAAATAGGAATAAAATAAGATACCCGCCACAGAATAAATAAAAGCATTCTTAGACATTATGAAGCGATTTTATCGCCAACTCTGAACAAATATCATGAAAACGAATGATAATCCACTTCCACCAAAACAAATCAATGAATAAATAAAATAACAAATGAAAATCATAGAAATAAAAAAAAATGATTTCAAAAGTCAAATGCATCTCTTTGAATTTCAGGGCAATGCAAGAATTTGATCTTCATTTTACGGAAGTCAGAAATTATATTTTTCTACTTTTACTGAAATCGATTCTAAATTATTGCAAACAAAACTACTAGCTTTTATTTGTTCACATTTATATTTTATTTGGTGTTTTAATTCTATGGAGTTTTGTTTATTCAAATTCACACATCTGCTTTTGTTTTCGTTACTTGCTCTGTTAAGTCTCTTGCTTTTTACTTGCCAATGATGCCACTCTCCTCGTAATTCTTTTACTGTTAAGTTTTACCGAATAATACAAAAACAAATTGTTCTTTTATTTGAAAGTAAATATTTGTCAGGATTTAATATTTTCACTTTTCTTGTGATTTTTAATATTCATCCCCTGTTTTTTTTTAATTTCGTTTCGATTTATTTTTTTGTTTTTATTTTGCTTTTTTTTTTTTTTTACTCAACTTAAGCTCAACAAACATCCTTCCGACATTTTAAACCGAGATTATTAACTCAACATTAGCAATACTTCACCATCATTACAGGCATATTTTGCAGCATTAAAAATACGTGACTTTTGTACAAATTTTAATTCTTTCGCATCGGGGTGGTTTTATCTGATGTGAAAGAAAAAAAAAAAACTAAAAAATCAAACAATACTGTTTTAATTTCTACAAGGCTCTTTCGAGTTGTTTGCTTAATTTGATGATAAGAAAAAAATAGCAAAATACAAAAAAAAAATATATCAAACATACTATGTCTTTTTTTTTTCTTATTCGGAAGCAACCCCCCCCCCCCCCCAAAAAAAAACGGAACATTTTTATCCTGCCACCTCTCCCAGGAGGGTAGAATATTTTCTTGAGTCATTTTGGCTATTATTGTCAGCTTACTACAGCTTTTCCCCGTCAAATTAATCTTTCACCCACTGAAATTAATCTTTCGCTCATTTCGATTAATATTCCGACCACTCAAATTAATCTTCCAAGTCACATGATTAAATTAACTTTGTTTATTCATAATTTTGCTCATTTTTAATTTTGATTTTGTATTACATTGTATTAACAATGTATTATATTATTGTGATTATAATCAAAGTACATTGGTGGTTACTACTGATCTTTAAGGGGTCGTTATACTAAGTTTGGCCTCGTATAGTTGCATGCTTAACCCCATTAAGCTATTGAGGTCATTCTTAAAGGCGCATATAAAAAGGCTCTATTCATGGTCGTATCTGACTACCGGGCCCACCGGGCACGGGTCTGGGCCGATCCGTGCAATCATAGTGAAAATTCGGGCAAGTAAAAAATGTCATCGTCAGAAATCAAACTGAACAATTCACAAAGAAAGAAAGAAAAAAAGAAAGAAAGAAAGAAAAATGAAGAAAACACCCGAATGAACGCAGTAAAAATATGTTTGTTTATTTATTAATTTTGGGAGAAAAGACTGGTTATACTCAGAAAGTCTGAACCCGATTTCCTGCTTTTGTTCACGTTCTGTGCCTAATTTCCATTGGAATAGCCGAAAAAATCCGCAAAATTCATAGTTTCTGGAAACGGATGACACTGGTGACGTCATCGCATTGTCAACTAATAAATTCGGGCAATTGTCTCTATGCCCGGTGTTTTTTTAAACCTCAGCTACTGCCCTGGCTCAATTCATCAACATTTGAACAGCAACTTATGAGATACAAATCCTATATCATCCAAAAGTTAACTAAAACACACAAAGTAAAATTGCACACCCGCAAAATCGGATCCAAATTACTAAAAGCATTTTGGAAAAACCCAGATCACGACTAAAAGCATTTTGGAAGCACACAACTATAACAGAGAAAGTAAAATTGCACACCCGCAAAAGTAGATTTAAACGACTAAAAACGTTTTTGGGAAAAACCAGGCCAAGGAAAATTTCACAAGTCAGTGTGAAAAGCAAAATTATGGATCCTGATTGGACAAAAAAAAAAATAAAATAAAATAAAAATAGTGGATTCGTATATGACGTCAGTCAAACGTTTTTACACGCCTAAGAATGAAAAAATTTGCTGGAGCCGGCAACATGAGAAGCTTCACTATTTGAACCACATCGCTGACCGTTCAAAATCAGTCCGACATGGGAGTGGTTAGCTGACGGACCTCGTGGAAATGAAACAAAAAAAAAAAAATTCAGAATGGGAGCGAAGTCTGATAGCATCTCACAATGTAAGGAAGAAACTTCAAGCTGACTCGGTCACATCCTGCCGCCCTCTTCTTTCAACTTTCTTTACTTCTTTTTCACTCTAAGCCCCCAAAGAGAGCAACAACAACAACAACAGGACACTCTGTCTGCGACAAGTACTGTTTCTTTATTTCTTCTTTCTCACCCTGTCGTTGACCAACCAGAAAGAGGAGGGAACACAAGACTTTGCATTCTGCTACTACACAACCATGAACTCTAATCTTCTGCGGACATTTTAAATACTTACATTTCTTAATGAACCTTTTTCTTCTCACAAATAGGTTATAATGTTCAGTTAACAAAATTTAGCTTATATTTTTCTTCTTACACTGTTGTCATTCTGTTAATAGATCTTTATTTTAATGTATACACGAAATATTCACATTTCAACATCCAATCTTCTGATATTTAAATTGTTGGGACTCCGGATGTGTTTGGCACAAGGTTAATTTACCAGGCATAGCTGAGGCCACTACAAGGGCAGATAACTCTTTCATGTTTCATGCTTACTTGAGTGAAATAGAAAACCTTGTCAATTTGAAATCTGTTCGTTTAAATCCTTTTACATCTTTAAACTTCAAACTGAATCGGTCACATCCAGCCGTCTTCTTTCAACTTTCTTTTCTTCTTTTTCACTCCAAGCCGCCAAAGAGTAAGTAATATTTCTTTACTTCTCTCTCACTTTGTAACCAACCTACCAAAAAGAGGAAGGAACATAAGACTTTACATTCTGCTACTACACAACCATGAACTCTAAACTTCTGCGGACATTTTAAATACTTACAATTTTCTTTGAGCAATTTTAACTACAAAACTACATGCATTTTATCTATGAACTTTTTTTCTCACAAATATATTATAGTGTTCAGTTAACGAAATTTCACTTATGTTTTTCTGCTTACAATGTTATTCAGTTGACAAATATTTACTTTAATGTACACAAGAACTATTTTGTTCTTCCATATTTCAACTTCGGACATGTTTAGCACCAGACTAATTTACCAAGCAAGAGCGACGCCCCCTACAAACCACCTGGGAGGGTGTGGAAAATGGAGCACAGATTGAAATATGTCGAAATATATGAAAATTGATGATGCGATTCCGATAGTTCCCATGCCCAAGTGCCACCCATAGTACAACCCTGTGTGCGGTACTACTAGGAGTGCCTCACAGGTGAGGATTTCACAGTTGGTTCGTAACTATCCCATGATTTGTAAATTTCCTATTGTTTTTATAATATAATTAGAATGATCGTACTTTTTGATCAATTTGATTGGGTGGAAGATTAATTTGAGTATTCGGTAGATTAATTTGACTGGGCAGAAGTTTAACTTAACTGGGGGGAAGATTAATTTGAGTGGTCGGAGAATTAATTTGACTCGGATGAAGATTAATTTGAGTGGTCGGAAATTAATTTGAGTGGTCGGAAGATTAAGAGGGAAACAGTGTATATACGAAAAGTTGAACTAGTCTTAAAATTTTCATTATTTAAAAAATATGTATTATTTTATATCTGTTATTAATTGTTTATTCTTTTTCAAATCCGGAAACCCATCTCGTTTTAATATCTCACAAATGTTAAGTTGTCAGGTTGTATCATTAGAGGTTAATCTCGTGTTATCTGTTTAGGATTGGGTTTCCGGTCCTTTGAGTATTTGTGGTATTAGCTTCTTTCTTGGGATGTTGCCTCTTACACTGTAATTTTCTATCTCTAGTAATTCTTGAGCCTTGTACAAGGTAGCTATTATCGTATAATTTTACTAGTAGTATAGCCCGGTGTTGCTCGGGTGTAATGAAAGCTTTAAAACTAATCCATGGTCCTGGAGCTCAGACTCTTTCGACGTTGGCACGAAAGACTAAAAAGCAATAATTGCTTCCAGTTAAAGCGAAATTGTTGACTGAAAAAAAAATGAATAGATGTAAGTCAAAATTTGATTTCCTAGTATCGATAACAAATAAGCTTTTTTTCGTCTTAAACTGAATTTTGAAGGCTAAATGAGTCCTCTGAGTAAATGGTATCATGGCGGAGACTAAGAACTACAATTATACCTACTTAGAGCCAAACCCGAAGCAAAAACTAAAATAAAAGGGCTGAAAAAAATACCGACATACAGGCAGATAAACAGACACACACACAAACATCTTGCTTTTTATATATACATATATATTATGGATTTTCTGCACTATTGTAAGAACTGCAACCTTGAAACTTCTGAATATCGTTTCTTATGTTTTTGTCTATGAGTGTACCAAATTTGATTAAAATCGGACCACTCCTTCTATAACCGGATTGTTTTGATTTTCGATATTTATCGGGGGTATCTCGACATAAAACCTAGCTAAGAACACTCGCAGACGCTTATAATACAACTGTGTAAATTTTCAAGAAAATCGGTTCAGCCGTTTCGGAGTCTATAGGTAACGGACACACACACACACACACACACACACACACACACACACACACACACACACACACGCACACACATAGACAGACAAAGTTCCATTCATAAAAATTTTAGATGTATATGTCATTAAAAATACAACAAACATGCTTCTAACTGACATTTGTCTAGCACTAGTAATTGTGGTCTGTTAAGAAAGACATGAAACGAAGAAGGTAGGTTGAACCAGTGTATTGGAATAACAGAACACATATACAAAATAAGAGTGTTATTAGTCAGCAGATGTTAGTGTCCGTCCGAACTGTCACGTTACACTGCGTCTCGACTGCCTCCTCTAGTAAATTTCGCAGGTTAGAATTTATGAAGGAGGAAGAGTTCATTCCAATGTAGATAGGGCACCATAACGCCTATGCACATCTCTGTACTGAAAAATAATAAAAAAGGAGACTTTCCCTGCTTCTTTGTAAAACATGTGAATATAAAACGAATCGTGTTGCTTTTTGTGCTAAGGGAATTTTCTAGTGATCACTCAAACAAGGCCTGGCGTGGAAAATTCGGTCGCTATCTTGTGAATCTATTTTTATTTTTTATTTTTTTTTTTCGTGTTGATTTTTGTTTTACCACACGCTCTTGCAAAACAATTTCTTTTTATCAACATTTTTTTACGACGGTTGTGAATCGGAAAGCTAGCAATAATTTATGCTTCTCCTTTTTGAAATGATTCTTTATCAGTTTTGAATGCATCCCACATTAAAGTTGACTGCGTTGAAACACATTTGGTAGTAAAGATGACAAAAAAGAAAAAAAAAAAAAAAGGAAAAAAATTGAGAAAGATAAAAAATTAAAATAAAAAAAATATTTGAATCATAGATATGAGTTTATTTATCCTAGCTTTGTAGAATATAAGAAAAAGAATTGGGTGGGTGGAACTTGTGCAGAAAATTATATAACGCGAATACACTTATAAAATGCACTAATTCATCTGTTATCTGTTTCAGTTCGGCTGAAAGACGAGGATATGTATCTTGAAAGATCGGTTATTTCTCAAAAAATTGTTTATAATTTATTTTCGACAAAAAAAACAAAAAAAAAAGGAAAGAAAAAACTCAAAACACTAATCATAACACTAATCAAAACACTAATCAAAACACTAATCAAAGCGCTCCACAGATTATAACTGCATTGGTAAATGGAGCTGAGTTAATGTAACATAGTCAGT
Source organism: Ascarosepion bandense (assembly GCA_037127315.1). Lineage (NCBI taxonomy): Eukaryota > Metazoa > Mollusca > Cephalopoda > Sepiida > Sepiidae > Ascarosepion > Ascarosepion bandense. Next base: position 2,745,074 of record JBBBDQ010001448.1, read on the forward strand.
GTCACGTGATAGGTTTTGTTGCATAATAGGAAATACGGGAAATCCAAATGCACCAGGACCAGCTAGTTGACATGTTAGTCCAGAAAAGCGGAAGGATACAGGGTTGCTCTTTTTTTTGCTCTACACTCATATTGCAAGTGCAGCTAAAAGTTTAAAATACGTGTGAAAGTATAATTGTAGTGGATAAAAAGTTGAAGATGGGCGATAGAAAAAACATGAAATGTAGTCATGACACACACACCACAACTTGTCTCATGTCTTTCCCCAGACTTGGTAGGTAGTGTGACCATAGCAGAAATAGAATTATGAAAATGATTACAACAACAACAGCAACAACAACAACAATAATAATAAAAATAATAATAATAATAATGGAGTTATAGATCGTCTTTCGGTGTGTCCATAAGCTTTAGAGTGAAAGTCTGTAAAATTCAAATGACCTTGGACACATTCTAATATACTACTACTAATAATAATATTACTACTTCTAATAATAATAATAATATTACTACTAATAATAATATTACTGCTGTTGGGAATAATAATAATAATAATAATAATAATAATAATAATAATAATAATAAAAATATTCAATAATGAAAGAAGGCATTAAGTACAAACAAGATTTACATTTAACAGATTATGTAGAAAAGCAAAACAGAAGACAAGAACCCCTCCTGCGGCAAAAAAATATGAAAAAGAAAGCCAAGGATAAAGCTCTTGAACAGATGAAACAACACTGGCTAGATAAACCTCTGCATGCCCAATATCTAGAACGTGCTAATAAATCCAATATTGATAAAGGGACTACTCATCGATGGTTACGTGCATCTGGATTAAAGTCTGAAACTGAAGGTTTTATTCTTGCTGCGCAAAACCAAATTCTTTTCACTAGGAATTTTCAGGCAAATATTATATATAATAATGTGGATCCAAAATTCAGGTTCTGTGATAAATACCCAGAAACAATAGACCATCTAATCTCAAGATGTTCTGTACTTGCCGCAAATGAATTTAAATTCGTCAGGATAGAGTGGGGCAATGTTTACACTGGACAATGTGCAAACACAACGGAAAATATGTAAACAAACACTGGTATGAACATCACCCAGCACCGGTTATAGAAATAGAAGATGTTGCCATTCTATGGAATTACACCATTTACACAGATAGAAAAATTGAAGCAAATAAGCCGGATATTATTGTTAACAACCAAAAAGAAAAAAACTTGCTTATTAATTGATATGGTTTGTCCAGCGGATTGTAACAACAACCAAGGGATTCGAAAAACTGTCAAAATATAAAGACCTGGAAATTGAAATAGAAAAAATGTGAAAATTGAAAACAAGAGTTGTGCCAGTGATAGTGGGTGCACTTCGAATGATAAAAAATGGAACAAAAAGACACTTTGAAAGAATCTCTGGAAACCCCAGCTTAAGAGATATGCAAAAGAATGTTTTGTTAAGTGCAGCCCACACACTTAGAAGAACTTTGTCTATGTAACGCTAAGGATGTTAGGGAGACCTGAAAAAACAAAATGGAGTCATAACAACACACCACTACTTGTCTTAGGTTTCCCTGCAGACTTGGTAGGTTGTGCGACTATAGCAATGACAATAATAATAATAATAATAATAATAATAATAATAATAATAATAATTGTAGATATTAATATTTATTGATTTTGTCCAGTGATATATGAGTCTGGTAAAAGAACCTTGAGTTTAATAGATATTGCTTTAGCTATACCCATTTCTACAGAAAAGAACTATACCCGAAGAGAAGCAGAATGCTTTGATACGTAGTACGAATTCTGAGTATTGACGGATCAAAACCTATAAAACTCGTAATTAACACCCAGAATTTGAACAATACGCCATGAAAATTTCAGAGTCTACTAATGAAGCTCGGACGATACAACACAATTGCAGAGCACGCTCCAAGGAAATCATTAATACTGTCCGACCCACTTTCCAGAAGTCTATTAAACTGATGTACGACTATATTGTCCATCCAGTGAGTAAAAAAGACAACAAAAGGTTCCAGCCCCAAAAGGCATATGTAACATATTGGGTCGTTGTCTGTCAAATAATCGCAAAAATTGAGCTTTGTAATGATTTGAAATAATTTCAATAGCGAAAATAGATTTTTCTGTTAATTATTTTTTCTTTTGGATTCTCGGGCGTTGTGGTGTGATGGATATCGGCTCGGAATAGAAAATCGGAGAATCGAGTTTGAATTCCAGTTGAATTACTTGTATTTGCTTACTTGCAAATACCTTTTGGAATGTTGTTAATGCGTCGCTTCTCCTTCTAGCTATGGGCTAAATAGCAGAACAGATTGCTTGGCAACCAGTCTACCGCAAAAAAAAAAAAAACATTGTAACCTACTGTGGGAAAATCTTTTGCATAATCAGTCATGTCTCGAAAGAGACATGATTGCCTAACTGTGTATCGCGTATGTCACCTATCAGCATAATTTTGCGGCCTCAGCCGAGATTCAAAATCTTGTCAGTAGCTGAATACTTGATGCTTCGCTAGAGCTACCAAGGGTGTTTTTGTCGTGACACCATCACTAGATGAGTTGCCTACCACGGCTTAAGAGAGGCCCATTCACCCTCATTGAGAGAAGGATATCCCGCGCCAGTTCCCCAACCTCGTGTTTTTTACAACCTCGCAGTAAAAAAAAAGCATAATACAAAAACTAATGCTTGTAGAAAACAGTACTTTTTTTTTGTTTTAACGTCGGTTGCAACGCCTGTTCCTCATTGGTCATTAAAGATATTATACATAAACTAATGCTTGTAGAGAACAATAATTTTCGAAAGGATTTTTTTATCTTCTTGTTATAACGTCGGTTGCAACGCCTATTCCTCTTTGATCATGAAAGATATTATACATAAACTACTGCTTATAGAAAACAGTAATTTTCGAAAGGATTTTTTTTTTAGTGTCACCTAACCAACTGATTGAAATACACGACCGGCCATAATTATTAGGCAACCCTTTCTTTTTTTTTAAAATGATGTATTTTATACTATTTGTAGTATTTATTGCCAAGTGCATAAGTTTAAATGAAAATAGAATCGTTCTTTTGTTATTATTACTTTGCAAAATTTTACAAAGCAGTCAGGAAGCCTTTGCTTCGGCCAGCCAATAGGAAGAAGAGACTAGCATGTGGAAGAGAGCACAAAAACTGGACACCAGAACAGTTCATTTAATGCACATAATGTTTTGCAGTATTAAAAAAGAACCATTCTATTTTCATTTAGAATTATCCACTTGGCAATAAGTATTAAAAATAGTAGGAAATACATCATTCCTTAAAAAAAAAAAACGAGGTGGCCTAATAATTATGGTCGGTAGTGTAGATATCAGCAATAAAATTGGAGTTATCGAGCAAAAATTCAAATTCAGGATTAGTCAGTAGCGTTTACTTTCGCATAAAGTTTCATAGGGAAGACGTGAGTCCTTCTCTTGTCCAACCCTCAGATATGGGCTAAATAGCAGCATTGATTGAGCTCACAAGAATTCTATAGCAACTAACCTAAAAGAAGTAAAACTAATTTCCAAATCGTCCACCGTCGTAAATGTTGGAAGTGTGTGGTCCAAATTAGACAATAACACAAAATGGCTACATATACATAACCGATTTTCCGGCATGCTCACATCTGGTCCAATGATAGCTTTTCCATTTTTTCAGACCAACAGAATCACGTGATGGTCTTCATCTATATACTGTGTCATTTTAGAATATTGCCGATCATGACTCTTCACAGTTTATTCTTTTGGAGCTCTTAATAAATTTTGTAGTTTGGCTATATCTCTTGAACCTTGGTCAGTCATCCATTTATTCAAGACTAGCAGTATAGCCCGGCGTTGCTCAGGTGTAATGAAAGCTATAAAACTAATCCATGGGCCTGGAGCTCAGACTCTTTGGACGTTGGCACGAAAGACTAAAAAGCAACAGTTGCTTCCAGTTAAAGCGAAACCGTAGACAGAAAGAAAAATGAATGGATGTAAGTCAAATTTTGATATCCTGGCATCGATATCAAAGAAGTTTTTTTAGTCGTAAACTGAATTTCGAAGGCTAAATAAGTCCTCTGAGCAAATGGTATCATGGCGGAGACTAAGAACTACAATTATACCTACTTAGAGCCAAACCCGAAGTAAAAACTAAAATAAAAGGGCTGAAAAAAAATACAGACATACAGGAAGATAAACGGACTCACACACAAACATCTTACCTTATATATGTATATATTATCGATTTTCTGCACTATTGTAAGAACTGCAACCTTGAAACTTCTGAATATCGTTTCTGATGTCTTTGTCTATGAGTGTATGAAATTTGATTAAAATCGGACCACTCCGTCTATGAAACGATTTTTTTGATGATCGAATTTCGATATTTATCGGGGGTACTTCGACACAAAACCTAGATAAGAACACTCGTAGACGCTGATTGCACAACTGTGTAAACTTTCAAGAAAATCGGTTATGGAGTCTATAGGTAACGGACACACACACACACACACACACACACACACACACACACACACACACACACACACACACACACAATGTTCCATTTACAAATAAGTTTAGCTTAGATTAGATTACTTAGTAGGTTATACGCTGTTTTCCTCTGTCCCTCTTCCCCCAAATTGTCATGTGAGTATCAAATTTTCCAATCTCGCTTTCCTCATTATGAACCCAAAAAATTTCAACTGTCACTTTCTGAAGTTGAGTGTAAGCGTCTTTTTGTTTCCATTTTCTCTAGATTTATATATATTTTTTCTTTTTTTAATTCTTCTTCAAAGTGCCACGTCCATTTAAGATGTAGGAGATCACCGCTTCACAATTTCCTATCCTCTGTAGCTCTGTTCTGCCATCCATCTGCGAAAGCTAGCTAGGTAGGTTTTGTATTGCTTTCATCTGACACACGCGCCTTTTATCTGTCCTGTGCATATCAAATTCTTCAAACCCTCTAGCAATTTCAACTCTCTCTTCCTGATATGATGGTTCTTTTTGTTTCTGTTTTCTCTAAAACTTCGTCGTTACTCACATGTTAGGTCTACGGTATTCTCAGTTTTCTTCTTTTTCATCTGATTATATGTTGCGTATATATAGGCTTATGTATGAATATGTATGTTTGTCCGCCGAAATGATGTAATTTTTCTTAAATTTTCTCGTTATTTTTATTCGTATTTTTAGGTCTTTGTAAATCTCATTCGTGTAAAATACTTTGTAAAATAAAGACGGAAGCTGATGATGGTTCGCCTGAAATAGGCCTATACCGCTGAATTACCATGAAATAATTTAATTTTTCTTATATATATATATATAGGGAAAACTACTAAAAAGTTGTAAGTTTAAAAATGTATTTTTTGACAATATTTATTTATTTCTATTACATATATACGGTATTCTCAGTTTTCTTCTTTAGAAGAAATGGCTTGTAAAATTCAATTCCTCCAAAACAAAGCTGTTGTCAATTAACCACCACAGACAACCGCACCCCCCCCCCCCATTAGCATGGAACAGGCCTGCCTCCCAGAGAGTAAAACACTACGCCTGCTCGGCCTGACACTCTCAGCGGAACTCAAGTGGAATGACTACGTCGAATCCATTGCTAAATCCGCTGCTATGAAAGTCGGCTCTCTGTGCAGGGTCCGGAAATTCTTTCCGCCTGAATCTATCCTGCACATATATAAATCCACCATCCACCCGTGTACTGAGTACTGCTGCCACATCTGGTCGGGTGCCCCTTCTATTCTCCTCGGTGTTCTTGACAAAATACAGCGAAGAATCTCTAATGTTATCGATGCCGACTTAGCAGACCGCCTGCAGTCACTCTCTCACCGGCGTGACGTTGCTTCCCTGTGCCTATTCTACAAGTACTTTCACGGCTTCTGCTTGGATGAACTTAAATCACTGGTGCCCCCTAGGTGTGAATTTGCACGAGATACTAGATTGGCAACTAGGTCCCACCCCTTTACAGTGAAACCGACGAAATGTAACCGCAATTTCTACTCCAACAGCTTCTTATATTTTTTAATCATTTCACCCCAAGCAAGACATTCCACTGCTACTATTGCGCTTGGGGCTACATAGGGGAAGGTAAATAGAAAGAGTGGTTAGATATAGGAAATGTCAGAAGGTGGGTGATAGATAGATGGGTGGGTAGGAAGAGTGTTTAAAAGAATGGAAGCGAGTTAGTGTGTTAGGAGGTGTCTATTGACCTTACATTTAAACTCCTGGAGATTGTAGCCGTCGGGGAAGCAGTCATGTGGAAGGGAATTCCACAGTCGGGAAGTACGAGAAAAGAAACTGTTGGGGAAGAAGTTGCGGTTGCATTTTCTCGGTTTCACTGTAAAAGGGTAGGATCTAGTTGCTACTCTAGTATCTCGTGCAAATTCGAACCTAGGGATCACCAGTGATCTAAGTTATGCATATATACGGTCATATCACGTTGTATACACCTCTTCTCGTCCGATCAGCGAAGTTAAGCAACATTGAGCCTGGTCAATACTTAGATGGGTGACCGTTTGGGAATACCAGGTGCTGTAAGCGTTTCTTGATGGATGTGTGTTGTGGTGCAGTAGATGTCGACACCGAACGAGAAATCGGGGAACCGAGTTCGAATTCCTGTTGAATGCCCTGCATTCACTTACGCGCTAATACCATGGGAAAGGTATTATTCCGTCTCTTCCCTCCAATTATGTGTTAAATAACAGGACAGATGGGTTCTATAACCTTGGCTTGCAACCAGTCTACCGCAGCAGGTAGCGGCAATCTGTTTGTTTAAAATCGTTTCACCCCGAGCAAGGCATTCCACTGCCACTATTGCACAGATGGTTACATAGGGACGGGGAAGTGATGGGAAAAAGGATAGTTAGATATAGGAAATGTCAGAAGGAGGGCGATAGACGGGTAAGGGTACCGAGAATGAAGGTTGGTTCGATGGTGAGAGTGTTTGAGAGAATAGATGCAAGTTAGTGTGTTAGGAGGCGTCATACATTTAAACTCCTGGGGATTGTAGCCGTCGGGGAAGCAGGCATGTGGAAGGGAATTCCACATGCGGGAAGCGCAAGAAAAGAAGCTGTTGGAGTAGAAATTACGGTTACATCTTATCTATTCCACTGTAAAAGGGTGGGACCTAGTTGCTAATCTAGTATCTCGTGTAAATTCTTACCTAGGCGGCACCAAAAACCTAAGTTCATCGGAGCAGAAGCCGTGAAAGTATTTATAGAAGAGGCACATGGAAGCAACGTCACGCCTGTGAGAGATTGGTTGCAGCCGGTCCGCCAAGACAGGATTGATCACGTTACAGACTCTCCGTTGTATTTTGTCAAGAAGCCCGAGGAGTTTAGCAGGGGCACCAGACCAGATGTGGCAGCAGTATTCAATACACGGGCGGATGGTAGATTTATATATGTGCAGGATAGAATTTCCGGTCCCTGCACAGAGAACCGACCTTCATAGCAGCGGTCTTAACAATGGATTCGATATAGTCATTCCATTTGAAGTCCGCCGAGAGTGTAAGGCCAAGGAGGCGTAGTGTTTTACTATCAGGGAGGTAAGCCTGTTCCATGCTAATGGGAGGTAGGTGCGATTGTCTGTGGTGGTTAATTGATAGCAGCTTCGTTTTGGAAGCATTGAAATTCACGAGCCACTTCCTACCCCAGTCCACCATGGATTGGAGGTCCTTTTCAAGTTTGGCAGCAAGGTTTGCTTTGTCGCTCACACCGGGTTTTTGATCGAGGCGAGAGTAAATTGTGGTGTCATCGGCGTACATGGCATCTGGGAGATCATTAATGAAGATCAGAAAGAGCGTGGGACCTAGGATAGAGCATTCAGGGACGCCAGCGTTCGTATGGTAGTTTTGGGAGGCATGTCCGTTTAATACTACCTTCAATGTGCGGTTAGAGAGGAATGACTGGATTAGACCAAACAAATGTCCAGTTATACCATAGCTCCGAAGTTTGCACAAAAGGCCAGCATGCCAGACTTTGAACGCTTTGGAGATATCCAAGGCAACGGTTCGTGCTTCACCATTCTTGTCGAGAGCCTGGTATATGTACTCGGTAGTGGTCGTTAGCATATCAGCAGTAGACATGGTGAAGCGGAAACCGTACTGTTTGTCCGAGAGAAGCCTGTGGGTCGTGAGATGTTGAATTACTTCGGCGTTGATAATGGCTTCGAAAATTTTGCCAAAGATCGGAAGGAGGCTGATAGGACGTTAATTAGCGGGGTTCGAGGGTTCGCCAGTATTCTTAAATATAGGAACTACAGAGGAGGATTTCCAACAGGTAGGAAAGCAGGAAGTAGATAGGCAGAAATTATAGAGTTTAGAGAGGACAGAGGAGAGTTCTTGGGCACATTTCTTCAGGACTATGATTGGGATTCCGTCACCACCGTTCGCTTTGTGAAGGTCAAGTTTTGAGATTATCTTAGAGACCAGCGAGGGTGTAATGTTGACGTTATTCTGTTGAGCCTTAGTTCTAGGTGAGAAGTCGGGAGTAGGTACTCTTGACGAATCTAGTCTCAGATTGGTAGAGAACCTACGAGCAAAGCATTCAACCTTGTCCGCAGAGGAGGTGAGGACCTCAAATTCATTGATTAGTGGGGGTATTGAAGTCTTACTCTTGTCGAGCACGTTTTTTCAGAGTCGCCAGTTATCTCTGGCACCGAACTTAGAGGATGCTATGCATTGCTTCATTCTGGCTGCAAACACCAGCTTAGCCTTGTTTAGAGTTTTTTTTACATTTATTACGTGCTGAGGCGAAAAAGCGCCTATTTCGGTCCGACGAGTGGCTTCGATAGAGCCGGAAGAAATGGTTCCGGTGGGCAATGGCGGCCGAGCAAGCGGGCGAGAACCAGGGAGACGAATTTGATTTAAGCTGGAATTTCCTGGCAGGGATGAAAGCATCGATGCCAGCCTTAACCCAAGAGGAGACATCGCACAGTCTTCGACGGGAAGACCGAAGACGTTGTTCCAGGGTACGTCACAGAGGAAGTCTCGGAACGAATCCCAGTCTGCTCTCTGGTAGCAGTAGGATATTCTGCTGGTCTGGGTTTCTTGGATAGAGTGAGAGTGGATTGAGATGAGGGCAGAGCTGCCTGGTAGTGCAAGAGTCTGGGATGGAAGAGAAGCAGAGGTCTAGTGAAGAGTCCCTTCCGTTAGGGTTATTAGAGAAACGAGTGGGGAAGTCCACCACTTGCGTTAGAGCTTGGGTTTTTGAAAAATTCATGGTGCGGATCCCAGCAAGGTCGGCGACAGAGTTTTCCAGCCACTCGGTGTGGTGGGCGTTAAAGCCACCAAACACAAATATATGGGCAGATGGATGAGAAGAAATAGCCTTGTTGATATTAGTAGAGATGCTATCAAGTACCGAACAGTCAAAGGAGGAAGGAGAGCGGTAGAGAAAGAAGAGGTAGCTAATCGAGCTTAGAAGTGAGAGACGGAAGCACATGAAAGAATGATCCAGGGATTCGAGAGATGTTACCCTAGCTAGAAGGAAGTGTTCGCTGACATAAACACCAAGCCCATGCATATGGACATTGGAGTCCTTCCTGAAGAGGGGAAGGTAACCAGGAACGAACAGCTCCGAAGAGGGGATAGAAGGGTCAAGGTTAGTCTCACATATAGCTAAGATATCAGGTGAGTTAGTTTGGAGGAATGATTCTACGCTGTTAAAGTTAGCGGGGATACCACGTATGTTTGTGAAGGAGACGCAGATAGGTTGCTGCTAAATTAAAAAAGCCTGAGCTCTATTGTCTTTTTCGTCTGTGGCATTGATTTATACTTACTGGGTGTATCCATAGTTCCGAAAAATGTGGATGGTTCTGCACAAGCCTTCACCAATTTAAATCACTTGTGTGGGTTTTCCATGGTTTCATAAATGAAGCAATTAGGCTGTCAGATACTCCTACGTCAATTCGACGGGAGAGTCCATTATATATATATATATATATATATATATATATATATATAGATAGATAGATAGATAGATAGATAGATATGAAGTTCACACCGCTAGTGGTTCTACAGCAGATTGCGGAGAATACAATAAACAGAATATATGAGCAACGACAAAGTTTTGAAAAAGATGAACACGAAAAGGAAACTGATATTTAACATCAAGAAATTTCTGGGACTTGCAGTGAGATAGGAAGGCTTGGAAAACCTGGTGCTCACGGGACAGACAGAGGGAAGAAGAGACAAAGGAAAGCAATGTGTGATATACTTGATGGTCTTGAGCAGATGGATTGCAAAACGGGGGTTGAGCTGGATAACTGGAGGAAGAGTGTTAAGAGCAACAAGTAACAGGAAGATGTGGAAGGCAATGATCGCCTACGTCCTAAAGAAGACCAATATGACCTTCCAAGAATTACTGCATTTACTACTTTAGGTTTTTCCAAGAAATGATTTCTCTCGTTTATCTTCAATTTTTTTAGTTTATTAAATTATAGTGATGTGGCACAAAGTCGAAATTGTAGAGTATTCAATGAAAACCGAACTCCCTACTCTGTCGTAATCGTTCTAGTGAAGCTAGAAGCTAATCCTAGAATTATTTTCTGAGGGTAGATTAAATTTGGCACAAGGCCGAAATTATGAAGCACCCAGTGAAGATCGCATATACTATTCTATCGTAATTGGTCAAACGAGACAAAGTCGTTAAACATTACACTTCCCGGAAATTATGAACTGTTTTTTTTTTTTCATATCGCCCCAAGCAAGGCATTTTATTGCCACTGTTTTGCAGGGGGTTACATAGGAGGAAAGTTATGGGAAAGAGCGACAGGTTATAGGGGGTGTCAGGAAGTGGTTAAGAGAAAGATGAGAATACTGATGAGAGTGGAGTGAACGGAGAAGTGAGCATGAGAGGGAGGATGCAGGTTAGTGAGATAGAAGATGACTATTGACTTTACATTTAAATTCTTGGAGTTTGTAGCTGTCGGAGAAGCAAGTAAATGGAAGGGAATTCCACGGGCGGGTAATGCGAGAAAAGAAGCTGATGGAGTAGAATGTGCGTTTACAATTTATTGGTTTCACAATAAAAGAGTGGGATCTAGTTGCCAATATATGTTCTTCTTCTAACTCTATGAAATTACTTCTATATATGAGAATTTAAGAAACGGTTGTGCGAACATGCGTAATATTAGTAAATGAGAACCATTACAAAAACCATTACAAAACTCCTGAAATTCCAAAGAGCATTAAAATGTGGCCTTGTAGGTGACAAAATAGTTTCAAAATTACGGCCCGTTTCTCAAGGACGAAACGTCATCGCTAATTCCAGGGCAAACATTAAGACGATCTACCTTCCTTAGTTTCACCAGTTCAGACCTTCACAGCTGTTTCTCTCGCTACTCTATTGCTATTTCCATGCGAAATGTTCAGAGAAACTACCTTCCTTAGTCCCACCAGTTCAAAACCTCACAGTTAAGCCTCCAGTTATCTTATCGCTATTTCCATGGCAAATGTTCAGAGGAAAGACCTTCCTTATTTCTAGCAGTCCAGGTATTTACAGCTAATCCTCTCGCTACTCTATAGATTTTCTCCATGGCAACATTCCAGAAAAGCTACGTGCTTTGTTTCCAATAGTTTAGGCAGTCACTGCAATGCCTCACGCTACTCTGTTATTTTTCTGACAAACTTTCAAACGAGGCACTGCTACAAGTTAAACCTTCACAGCTAAGACTCTCGCTAGTCTATAGTAATTTCAATAGTAAATATTCAGACAAAGCTCTATTCCGCAGTTCTACTAGTTCAGTCCTTCACAGCTAAGCCTCTCGCTACTCTGTCGCAATTTCTATGGCAAACGTTTGAACGGACTAACTGTCGTAGATCTACTGGTTCACAGTTTCTGCAAATTCAAACCCTCACAGCTAAACCTATCGCTAATCTATCGCTATTTCTATACCAGATGTTTAAAAATACTACATTTTTCAGATCTACTAGTTCAGGCATTCACAGCTAAGCCTATCTCTACTCTATGGCCCTTTCCATAACAAATATTTATAAAACTACCTTTCTCTGTTCTATTAGCTCAGGCCTTCACATCTTAGTCGATCTTTACTCTATCGTTATTTCCATACCAAATATTTAGAGAAACTACCTTTTCCAGTTCTACGAGTTCAGGCCTTCACATCTTAGTCTATCGATACTTCATTGTTATTTCCATGGCAAATATTTAGACAAACTACCTTTCCCAGTTCTACTAGTTCATGCCTCCACAGCTAAGCCTATCGCTACTCTATCGATATTTCGATAACAAATATTTAGACAAACTACCTTTCCCAGTTTTACGAGTTCAGGCCTTCATATCAAAGCCTATCGTTACTCTATCGCTGTTTCCATTGCAAATATTTAGACATACTATCTTTCCCAGTTCTACTAGTTCAGGACCTCACATCTTAGTCAGTCGCTACTCTATCGCTATTTCGATAACAAATATTTAGACAAACTACCTTTCCCAGTTCTACTAGTTCAGGACCTCACATCTTAGTCAGTCGCTACTCTATCGCTATTTCGATAACAAATATTTAGACAAACTACCTTTCCCAGTTCTACTAGTTCAGGACCTCACATCTTAGTCAGTCGCTACTCTATCGCTATTTCGATAACAAATATTTAGACAAACTACCTTTCCCAGTTCTACTAGTTCAGGACCTCACATCTTAGTCAGTCGCTACTCTATCGCTATTTCGATAACAAATATTTAGACAAACTACCTTTCCCAGTTCTACTAGTTCAGGACCTCACATCTTAGTCAGTCGCTACTCTATCGCTATTTCGATAACAAATATTTAGACAAACTACCTTTCCCAGTTCTACTAGTTCAGGACCTCACATCTTAGTCAGTCGCTACTCTATCGCTATTTCGATAACAAATATTTAGACAAACTACCTTTCCCAGTTCTACTAGTTCAGGACCTCACATCTTAGTCAGTCGCTACTCTATCGCTATTTCGATAACAAATATTTAGACAAACTACCTTTCCCAGTTCTACTAGTTCAGGACCTCACATCTTAGTCAGTCGCTACTCTATCGCTATTTCGATAACAAATATTTAGACAAACTACCTTTCCCAGTTCTACTAGTTCAGGACCTCACATCTTAGTCAGTCGCTACTCTATCGCTATTTCGATAACAAATATTTAGACAAACTACCTTTCTCAGTTCTACGAGTTCAGGCCTTCCCAGCTAATCCTATAGCTATTATATCGCTATTTCCATACCAAATATTTAGACAAACAACAATTTCCAGTTCTACTAGGTCAGGCTTTCACATCTGAGTCTATCACTACTCCATTACTACTCCATACCAAATATTTAGATAAACTACCATTCTCCGTTCTACTAGTTCAGGCCTTCACGGCTAAGCCTATTGCTAATCTATCGCTATTTCCATAACAAATGTTTTGACAACCTACCTTTCTCAGTTCTACCAATTCAGGCCTTCACATTTTAGTCTATCGTTATTCTATCGCTATGTCCATACCAATTATTTAGACAAATTACCTTTTCCAGTTCTACCACTTCAGGCCTTTACATCCTAGTCTATCTCTACTCTATCGCCAATTCCATGGCAAATAATTAGAAAAACTACCTTTCCGAGTTCTACAACTTCAGGACTTCACAGCGAAGCCTATCGCTACTCTATCGCTATTTCCATACCAAATATTTCGACAAACAACCTTTCCGAGGTCTACTAGTTCAGGCCTTCAAAGTTAAGCCTATCGCTACTCTATCGCTGTTTACATCCCAAATATTTAGACAAACTACCTTTCTCAGTTCTACGAGTTCAAGCCTTCACAGCTAAGCCTATCGTTAATCCATCGCTTTTTCCATACCAAATATTTAGACAAACTACCTTTCTCGTTCTATTAGTTCAGGCCTTCACATCTTAGTCTATCGCTACTCTATCGCTATTTTCATAACAAATATTTAGACAAACAACCTTTCCCAGCTCAACTAGTTCAGGCCTACACGGCTAAGTCTATCGCTACTGTATCGCTATTTACATACCAAATATTTAGAGAAACTAGCTTTTTCAGTTCTATGAGTTCAAGCCTTCACAGCTAAGCCTATCTCTAAACTATCGCTATTTCCATGGCAAATATTTAGACAAACAACCTTTCTCATTCTATTAGTTCACGCCTTCACAGCTAAGCCTATCTCTAGTCTATCGCTATTTCCATACCAAATATTTAGATAAACTACCTTTACCAGTTGTACTAGTTCAGGCTTTCACATCAGAGTCTATCGCTTCTCTATCGCTATTTCAATAACAAATATTTAGAGAAACTAGCTTTTCCAGTCTACTAATTCAGGCCTTCACATCTTTGTTCATCGCTACTCTATTGGTATTTCTATAGCAAATAATTAAACAAACTACCTTTCTCAGTTCTACTTGTTCTGATTTTTACAGCAAAGCCTTTCTCTAATCGTTAATTATTTCCATGCCAAACGTTTAGAAGGACTCCCTTTTTTAGTTCTACTAATTCCTGGATTTACAGCAAAGCCTGTCGCTACTTTATCGCTATTTCCATGACAAATGCTTAAACGAAATACTTTCTTTAGTTCTACCAGTTCAGGCCGTTAGAGCTAAGCCTCTTTCTACTTCATCGCTGTTTCTATGGCAAATATCCAGACGAACTCTCCTTCTGTTCCACGACTTTAGACCATTACACCATCATCCTCGTCTCCATTTGTTCCATCTCCGGATGGTTTCTTCCCGAGAACTGTTATTTTGTGGAAAAGTCTCCCGAGAGAATATTTTCTCTATTACTTCAATCTTAACATCTTCATGTTAAAGGTCATCCTTTATCTGTCCTACATATGACCTTCATCTGCAGTTAATCTTTTTATATCCATAAAAAAGTCTCATTTAATAACGCATTGAATGCATTTGGGCCTTTTATTGTATGTACGTTTAATAAAAATATGATAGATAAATGAATCGATGAAACCACATTTGCCAAATTTAGTAAAATTATGCTAATTTTTACGTCATATTTTTTCAAGACATAGTAAATTATGGCCCTCTACACGTTCGTTTTTAATTTCTCTGAGTTGAAATTCAATCCGTTGATTTCCGCTATCACTCTTACCTTCAATTTGTCTTGTGAGTATCAAATTTCCTAAGCACTCTTTCCTCACTATGCACCCTAGAAATTTAACTAACACTTTCTGAAGTTAAGTATAAGCGTCTTTTTCTTTATATTATCTCAAAGTTGGTCTATATATTTTTGAGTTTGATTTTAATTATTCTTTATTACTATGCAACGTCCCTTTAGGACGTTGGTGATCATAATTTCCTGTTTTTTGTAGCTCTTAATTGAATTATCTTTTTTACTCTGTTCTGCCTTCCATATATAAAAGCCAGCTGCATTGTATTTCTCTGTCCATTGCTTTCAATCTGTCCTGTGCGTATCAAATTTTCCAATCCCTCTAGAAATTTCAATTCTCTCTCTCTCTCTCTTTCTCTCTCACTCTCTCTCTCTCTCTCTCTCTCTCTCTCTGATGTAATGAATAGATAATGAATGTGTATACACCTTGATTCCCCCTCACTGGAATGTGATTGGCTGGTGTCAGCCATAAATATATACTAAGGCGAGGACGTTCAGAGGTCTATTGGTCTCCCACTCGAGATCTACCACTAGAGGTCTACGTCTACTGACTACGCCTACGTCTCAGGATATTGTATACGGCGAGTACTGTACATTACGTCTACTTACTGGATTGTTCTAGCCAGTTATATTTGCCTAAACTTCTTAAGTACTTCGAATGATATGACGATCCGCTTAGGTGAAACCTTGATAGGTTTGTTGGCTCACTAGGTATACTTTACTTATTCTGATCTGATTTAGTATTGAGCGGTTTTTTGTTAGTTGATTACTAGTCTCGTTTTTTTTTTTGTGGGGGCTATGTGCTGACTCGGTCCGAATCCCTTTGGCTGATGTTCATGTACTTAGCTCTTTCTTCTTTTACAACCATTTTTTCCTTCCACTTAGATACCCGGAGGGTTTTTCGAAACGAGTATAGTTATATAGTTATAAATTTGTGTTTATATATATATATATATATATATATATATATATATATATATATATATATATCCCTTTCCGGGATATATTACTCTCTCTTCCTGAAATTATGCGTACGTGTTCTTTCTAATTCCGTTTCCCCTAAAACTTCTTTGTTACTCATATGATCGGTCCATGCATACTTTTGGGATAATAAATTTATGGCCACATCACGTTGAAACACTTGTTACCGTACGATCCCTTAAGTTAAACAACGTTGAACCTGATCAGTACCTAGATGGGTGACCGCTATGGATTATCAAGTGCCGGAAACTTCGATATGCGGATTGTTTAATAGATAATGGCTCAGAATCGTCAATCGAAGGGCCGAAGTTTCAATTTCCGTATGGTTCGTTATATTCACTTACATGCAAACACCCTTGAGAAAGGCATGAATCCACCTCTTTTCTTCAACTATGGTTTAATAAATAAGGTTTGCACCACTAAACCATTATTACTTTAAAAAATCATTACAATCTAAAAATATCTTCTGACTTTAAATAAATTACAAAGGGTTGATAAGTTATAAAAAATGAATCAGTGAATCAACTTTTTGTCGACAGTGGAGTGATTTACTGTTGCTTGTTAAACGATTTTGAAATCATATTTTTTTTCTTCTCGCAAGGTACACTGGGCACTTTATTCTTGGAAAGTCTAGTTTGTGGTTTAACCCATACGTGAGGAGGGAAAAGGGATAAATCATTTCCTTTCCTAAGGAAATTTGTGCGAAAATAAACGCAACATACTTTTCAGGAATTTCAATTCTGTTCATCGATTTCCCTTTTGCACCCCTGTTTTTTTAATAACATACGTTTACGTCTAGCTGCCTGTGTATTCGGAAATCTTACTTAAAAAAATACGCCTACCGGTAAGATTCTACCTTGTGTCTCCTTTTAGAATAAACCTCATTAGGTTAATGGCTTGAATCAGAGTCGAAATCATTTTGTATATTTGTTTACTTTTGTGATACAAAACTAACAAAGCAAAGTGATCGATTGGCAGCTCAGCTGCAGTCACTCTCTCACCGGCGTAATGTGACTTCCCTGTGTCTCTTCTACAAATACATGCACGGATTCTGCTCCAATGAACTTAACTTATTGGTGCTTCCTATACATGAATTTACTCGAGCTACTAGACTAGCAACTCGGTCCCATCCTTTTACAGTGAAAATAATAAAATGTAACCGCAACTTTTACTTTAATAGCTTCTTTTCTCGCACTTCCCGCCTGTGGAATTCCTTTCCATATATTTGCTCTTATCTCAGTGACACGCATGGCCGTATCTGACTACCGGGCCCACCGGGCACGGGTCTGGGCCGATCCGTGCAATCATAGTGAAAATCCGGGCAAGGAAAAATGTCTTCGTCAGAAATCAAACTAAACAATTCACAAAGAAAGAAAGAAAGAAAGAAAGAAAGAAAGAAAGAAAGAAAGAAAGAAAAACGAAGAAAACATCCGAATGAACGCAGTAAAAAATTGTTTATTTATTAATTTTTGGAGAAAAGAGTGGTTATACTCAGAAAGTCCGAACCCGATTTCCTGCTTTCGTTCACGTTCTGTGCCTAATTTCCATTGGAATAGCCGAAAAAATCCGCAAAATCATAGTTTCTGGAAACGAATGACACTGACGACATCATCATATTGTCAACTAATTAATCCGGGCAATATTCTTGTGCCCGGTGCTTTTTTTTTAGCAGACACGCATCCTTTCTCTCATGCTTTTTTCTCCGTCCACTCCACTCTCATCACACCAGTATTCGCACCCTTCTCTTATCCTCTTCCTGACACCCCCTATAACCTGTCTCCCTTTCTTATCACCTTCCGCCTATATTAACCCCTGCGCACCAGTGGCAGTAAAACCGCCTTGCTTGGGATAAAATGCTTAAAAATAACTGACAAAATAGTAAAATTAGCTTTTATACAATAAAATAGTTTTCTTTTCGTAACACACTATTTTTTATTACTACTAGCATTACAGCCCGACGTTGCTCGGGTGTAATGAAAGCATTAAAACTAATCCATTGCCCTGGAGCTTAGACTCTTTGGACGTTGGCACGAAAGACTAAAAAGCAATAGTTGTTTCCAGTTAAAGCGAAACCGTAGACTGAAAGAAAAATGAATGGAAGTAAGTTATATTTTGATTTCCTGGTATTGATATCAAATAAGTTTTTTTCGTCGTAAACTGAATTTCGAAGGTTAAATAAGTCCTCTGAGTAAACGGTGTCATGTCTGCGAATAAGAACTACAATTATACCTACTTAGAGTCAAACCCGAAGCAAAAACTAAAATAAAAGCGCTGAAAAAATACAGACATACAGGCAGATAAACAGACGCACACACAAACATCTTGCCTTTTATATATATATATATATATATATATATATATATATATATATATATATATTATCGATTTTCTGCACTATTGTAAGAACTGCAACCTTGAAACTTCTGAATATCGTTTCTTATGTCTTTGTCTATGAGTGTATCAAATTTGATTAAAATCGGACCACTCCTTCTATAACCCGATTTTTTCGATTATCGATTTTCGATATTTATCGGGGGTACCCCGACACAAAACCTAGCTAAGAACACTCGCAGACGCTTATTGCACAACTGTGTAAATTTTCAAGAAAATCGGTTCAGCCGTTTCGGAGTCTATAGGTAACGGACACACACACATTGATACATACACTCAAAGTTCCAATTATAAATAAGTTTAGATTATACTTTTTATATATTCTTTACAAGCGTAAGTTGATTTAATTTTTTTACGATATATTTAATTTTCCTGAGTGCTTTGAAGTAGTAAAAAAATCATATGTGTTATTCTGCTTTCGCAATTGGATACATGGTAGTGAAACTCAGCACTCTGTTCGCCGATTTCCTTTTTCGTGCCGATGACCGTTACACTAGCCGCACATACCCTGTTTTGACACCGAAATTGAATAGCAATCCTAAAATTCCCCAAGTTGGAGACAATACGGACCAATAACAGCGATTATATGAATCAAAACAAATGCATAGAGAGTGTCCATCTGTATGGCGGACTGGGATATCTCAGGAAATAGAGGGCTTTTGTAATCAATAACATCTATCGAAATGAAATGTTGAAGCCAACATTCTTGCTATGAAGCTCATGGTACTCAAGAGATATAAGTACATTGAGGGTGGATAACTATTTCTGGCTTTACTTAGAAATAACACGCCTTCATGCACCGAGCAGCGCCAACGTTATTGGCGAGATGAAAAATATCTTTGCCAGATGGGAAATTCAGAACGAAATTGACGAAGGAAAATTTGCGAGCGTGTCTTTCAGGGACTTCGTTAATAAATATCGATTCACACGTATCACCGGTGTTTTCAACGCTAACAAACCGAGAGGCAGCAACCGAAGTAAAGATAACAAATTATATAAAACGTAACAAATTGCCCCCCTCCCCCCCAAAAAAAAACTAGGTTATCTCCCCTTGTTAATCGTTAGCAGTTGCACAACAATTACGGTGCTAGAAGTCAGACCTTCAGAGATAATAATGAAAATTCAAACCATATTCTTCTTCTTCTATGTGCCCTGTCCCTTCAGGACGTAGACTATCATCGCTTTCCACGTTTCGTTATCCCTGG
Organism: Ascarosepion bandense; assembly: GCA_037127315.1. Lineage (NCBI taxonomy): Eukaryota > Metazoa > Mollusca > Cephalopoda > Sepiida > Sepiidae > Ascarosepion > Ascarosepion bandense. The sequence continues at coordinate 2,764,795 of JBBBDQ010001448.1, forward strand.
TGGCTCTTAGCACGCGTTTTCCTGTTACATCATGCAATCCTCGTTCCGTCATCCATCTGATTAGGTCCTTCAAATATGTTATCCGTTGCTTTCCCTTGTCTCTTTTTCCCTCTTTCTGGCCTGTTAGCGTCAGATTCTCCAAGCCCTCCTTCCTCATTGCGTGTCCCAGGAACTTCAGCTGTCTCTTCCTGATACTCAGTATTAGTTTCCTTTTTGTTTCCATCATTTCCAAGACCTCATCATTGCTTACATGCTCGATCCATGATATTCACAGCATCCTTCTGTACAACCACATTTCAGTTGCTTCAAGTTTTTCCTTCATCTTTGAACGTATTGTCCAGCATTCACTGCCATATTGAAAGACGGACAGCACGTAAGAATCCAGGACTCTCTTTCTTGTTTCTAGCGAAATTGTCATGTTTCTTAATACCTTACTCAACTTCTGAAATGCTTCCTTCGCCATGCCAATTCGCCTTCGGATCTCTGTTTCGCACTTTCCGTCTTCTTTTATAACGCTTCCCAGGTAGTTACATTTTTGTACCTGTTTGATACATTGTCAAATAGTCCGACTTGAGCCTAAATGTTCCATCTTCGAAAAGTTAGAAAAAAATAACCACCAAAAACTAAACGGTGAAAGTCACAATGCAAAGGTATTATGATAAATCCCATTATGTCTGTAAACTACATCTAGTAGGTTGATAGAAAAATAATACAGGTCTTGTCATTATATATTTTCACCTATTTTCTAATGTAATGCAATATTTTCTTAAGCAGTAATATATATTCATTTTTTCTTAATGAATCTAGATGGGTTAGACAAAATAATAGAAACACCTTGAACATTTCAAGCAAATTTATTTTAATATGGTGTAGGACAGCTTGAATTCTGTGTGAGATCAACTCGTTAGTTAAGTGTCATCCGTGATACACACTTTGGACGATCATGTCTCGAAAGAGACATGACTGACTAGGCAGAAGATTATCCCGCAATAGTTTGCCTTTGCTTTCTGTAGTATTATTTAACCCATAACTGGAGGGAAGAGACAGATTAATACCTTTCCCAAGCGTATTTGTGCGTAAGTGAATGCAAGGAATTCAACTGGAATTCGAACTCGGCTCTCCGATTTGTCGTTCCAAGTTGATATCCATTGCACCACAACGCACATAACTAGTAAAAAGATTAAATTGTTTCCACAGAAATTTTTAATTCATTCTTCAGTTAAAACAATCTCCAATTCTTTCGATGATGATGGTAGAGGATATCGACTCCTCACTTGTTATTATTATTTTTTTAATCATAAATCTTTAATGATGTTGAGATCTTAAAAACTGTGTTAAACAAATAAGATTTTCTTCTTCACTACAATGTTCCTCGTGCCATTCAGCTACAATTTTAGCAGTATGAATGGGTGCATTATAATCCTGAAAGATGACAATACCCTTTAAAAACAGTTTCTAAGCCATAGGATGAAGTTTATCACTTAAAATTCTTAGTCATGACTTTTGATTTTAATAAACTTATTTAAATAATATCTGTATAAAACAACAAGAATTTTAGCAATAAAATCTATTACTACTAATATTAAATCAACCAACATAAAAATAAACAAGATTTTGACAGTTTAATCTAATTTTCCAAATTGTACTATTTTGGTACTTAGGTGCTTCCATTATTTTCTCCACCCCCTGTAGATAAATTAACGTTAGTAAACGTTAATTTATCTTTTCACATCTATTTGTGTGTATATTTATTTTACTTCACATATCTATCTATTAGAAATACGTGTTCAATGATATTGAGATGTGGAAACTCTGGTGGCCAGATAAGATTTTCTACTTCACCAGAATGTTCATCGTGTCATTTAGCTACAACTATTAGCAGTATGAAAAGGTGCATTATCATCCCGAAAGATGGCATTTCTCTCTGGAAACCGTTCCTGAATCATAGGAAAATGTTGCTCACTTAAAATTCTTAAATTGTCCTAAATAAACCAACCGACCGTGCATGGAATACTGTTGACATATCTGGTCAGGCGCCTTTTGCTGTTCGTCTAAGTGTTCTCGACAGGCTCCAAAAAGGAATATGTAATGAGACTGGTCCCGACCTGGTAGTTCGACTTCAGCCACTTTTTCACCGGCAGGATGTGGCTTCCCACTGTCACTTTTATAAATATTTTCATGGCTTCTGCTCTGACGAACTTACGTCACTGGTGCCCCCTACACAAGAATTTACTCGTGCAACTAGACAGGCAACAAGGTCCCACCCATTTACAGTTAGATCAACCAAATACAGCTGACAATTTTCTTCCATCAGCTTATTTTCTCACGCTTTCCAACCTGTGGAGCTCCCTTCCATATACTTACTTTCCTGACGGCTACAATCTCCAGGAAGTTAAATGCAATATCAATCCCCATCTCTTATCCACGTAACTCCAGCCCTTTCCACATCATCCCGTGTCTTGATCTTTTCCTTTCTCTCTACCTTCGCAACTGTCTTCACTCCTGTGTTCCCATCCTTCTCTTGTCCTTTCTCTGACACCCTCTGTAACTGGTTCGTCTTTATCTTCACTCTCCTCTCTATCTCTCTCCATCACCCTGTATATCTTGTTCTTTTCCTTTCTCTCTACCTTCGCAACTGTCTTCACGCCTGTGTTCACATCCTTCTCTTTCCCTTTCTCTGATACCCCCTGTAACTGGTTCGTCTTTATCTTCACTCTCCTCTCTATCTCTCTCCATCACCCTGTATATCTTGTTCTTTTCCTTTCTCTCTACCTTCGCAACTGTCTTCACGCCTGTGTTCACATCTTTCTCTTGCCCTTTCTCTTTTTCCCTCATGTAGTTGGTTGGTCTTTCTCTTCACTCTCCTCTTGCACAAAACTTAAACTCTCTTATGTAACCCTCTGCACATCAATAGAGGTACCGCCTTTGGGGGTGGGTGAAATGATTAAAAAAGTTCTTTTTAATAAAACTATTTCAATAATATCTGTAAAATAAACAACAAACAATTTTAGCAAATATTTACTACTAACATTAAATCAACGAACATGAAAGTAGACAAACTTTTGACAGTTTAATAAAATTTTTTCCAAATTATGCTATTATGGTACTTAAGTGTTTCCATTATTATTGCACCATCCTGTGTCTTAAACATTTAATCCTATCATTCGTTCATACATTGAATATCACCACCCCACCTTGTATAGCTATTTTTTATTTTGTTAATCGTTTCACCCCGAGCAAGGCATTCCACTGCCACTATTGCGCAGGGGGTTACATAGGGGGAAAGTGATGAGAAAGGATGGTTAGATATAGAAAATGTCAGAAGGAGGGTGATAGACGGGTAGGGATACCGAGACTGAGGCTTGGGTAGATGGTGAGAGGGTTGGGAGAATAGATGCAAGTTAGTGTGATAGGAGGTGTCTATTGACCTTACATTTAAACTCCTGGAGATTGTAGCTGTCGGGAAAGCAGGCATGTGGAAGGGAATTCCACAGGCTGGAAGCGCGAGAAAAGAAGCTGTTGGAGTAGAAATTACGGTTACATCTTATCTGTTTCACTGTAAAAGGGTGGGATCTAGTTGCTAATCTAGTATCTCGTGTAAATTCGTACCTAGGCGGCACCAATAATCTAAGTTCATCGGAGCAGATGCCGTGAAAGTATTTATAGAAGAGGCAGGGGGAAGCCACTTCACGCCGGTGAGAGAGTGGCTGCAGTCGGTCTGCTACGTCAGTATCGATCACGTTACAGATTCTCTGTTGTATGATTCTTCTATGTATTTTATTCTAATTTTTCCTAATACTCTTTATTTGTAAAGAAAACTTTCTTAAGAATTTTAAAATTCATTTAATTATTTTTATAAAATCTATTACATCATTATTCTTCTTGAAAACTAATCTCAGAAGATCTAAACCCACCATCGTAAAAAATGTTATGTTCTTTTTAATATTTCTTTGCTGAATGAGTCTAAGTTTAAGCAGCGTTCAACCGAGGATGGAATATGTTGATAACAGATGGTGGGTAATTAGAGCCAGGGTTTATATAAATTAGGTTAACATTGTTTTTCATGTAAGGTTGAAAATTATTTGTAACTTTGTCTAACTTTGTCTAACTTTGTGTAACTTTGTCTTTGTCTAAGAAGTCAACTTGTTTTATATTAGAATTAATAACTACGCTAAGAACAAAAGATTTAAAAGCTCTATACCACCTCCCGTGATAGGGATCGGGGCCTGTAACCAACCCCGTGAACGAGGAATTCCCGGTAGACGCGGGTCAACAGCAGCGTGCACGCGGCCGCAGCGGCGAAAGCCGTTTCCCGCGCGTGCCGTTCTCGCCTCGGCGTTCGATGCCTGGAGAAGACGACCGAACCCGATCGTTTAGAGGAAGTAAAACTATGGATTAATTTTCTAAGTTTATCTACCTTAACTCCATTAGATATATTTACCAACATGAGTCCACCATCTTTATAACCCCCTATATTATTTAAATCAATATATATATATATATATATATATATATATATATATAATATAAAAAGTTAGTTTTAATGTATGCTATATTTATGTTGTTATATTTAGAGTGTAAGTAAACCTGTCTGCATCTCTTTCACTAACATACGCGGCATCCGCACCAACTTCCCCAGCGTAGATTCTTTCCTCCATAATAACTCACCTGATATATTAGCCCTATGTGAAACTAATCTTAACCCTTTTATCCCCTCATCCGAGTTCTGCGTTCCTGGCTACCTTCCCCTCTTCAGGAAGGACTCCAATGTTCATATGCATGGGCTTGGTGTCTATGTCAGCGAACACCTTCCTTTAGCTAGGGTGTCATCTTTTGAATCCCCAGATCATTCTTTCATGTGCTTCCGCCTCTCACTTCTCAGCTCGATTAGCTATCTCTTCTTTCTCTACCGCTCTCCTTCCTCCACTGACTGTTCGTTACTTGACATCATTTCTGACAATATTGACAAAGCCATTTCTACCCATCCCTCTGCCCATGTATTCGTTTTTGCTGACTTTAATGCCCACCACACCAAGTGGCTGAAGAACGCTGTCACTGACGCTGCTGGTGTCCACACCATGAACTTTTCAATCACCCAATCCCTTACGCAAGTAGTGGACTTCCCCACGCGTTTCTCCGACAACCCTAACGGAATGGACTCACTTCTAGACCTCTGCTTCACTTCCATCCCAGACTCTTGCACTACCAGACAACTCTGCCCACTTGGAAACTCTGACCACACTGTAGTGTCCGTCAATATTTCACTCCACTCCCGCCCGACCCATGAAACACAGACAAGTAGAATATCCTACTGCTATCAAAGAGCAGACTGGGATTCGTTCCGAGACTTCCTCTGTGACATCCCTTGGAACAACGTCTTTAGTCTTCCCATCGAAGAATGTGCATCCGAGGTCTCCTCCTGGGTTAAGGCTGGCATCGATGCCTTCATCCCTGCTAGGAAATTCCAGCTTAAATCTCATTCGTCTCCATGGTTCTCACCCGCTTGCTCGGCTGCCATTGCCCACCGGAATCATTTCTTCCGACTCTATCGTAACTATGCGTCGGAACAAAACAGGCGCCTTTTCACTTCAGCTCGTAATAAGTGTAAAAGGATACTTAACGAAGCTAAGACGTTGTTTGCTGCCAGAATGAAGCAACGCATAGCATGCTCTAAATTCGACTCTAAAGACTACTGGCGACTCTGTAAAAGAGTACTTAACAAGAGCAAGTCCACGATACCCCCGCTAATCAACAAATTTGAGGTCCTCACCTCCCCAGCAGATAAGGCTGAATGTTTTGCCCGCAGATTCTCGAACAATTCGAGTCTGGACTCATCTGGAGTTTTTACACCCGACTTCTCACCTAGAACCGAGGCACAACTGAATGATGTCCACATTACACCTTCGCTTGTCTCTAAGATAATCTTAAAACTTGACCCTCACAAAGCGAGCGGTGGTGACGGAATCCCAACCATAGTCTTAAAGAAATGTGCCCCTGAACTCTCCTCTATCCTTTCTAAGCTCTACAACCTCTGCCTATCTGCTTCCTGCTTTCCTGCCTGTTGGAAATCTTCCTCTATAGTTCCTATATTTAAAAACACTGGAGAACCCTCTGACCCTGCAAATTACCGCCCTATCAGCCTTCTTCCGATCTTTGGCAAAGTGTTCGAAGCCATTATCAACGCCGAGGTGGTTCAGCATCTCACAGCACACAGGCTCCTCTCGGACAAGCAATATGGTTTCCGCTTCACCAGGTCTACTGCTGATATGCTAACGACTATCACCGAGTACATATACCAGGCACTCGACAGGAATGGCGAAGCTCGAACCATTGCATTGGATATATCTAAGGCGTTCGACAGAGTTTGGCATGCTGGCCTTCTATGTAAACTGCGGAGCTATGGTATAACTGGACATTTGTTTGAACTAATCCAGTCATTCCTCTCTAACCGCACAATGAAAGTGGTATTAAACGGACATGCCTCTCAGAACTACCATACAAACGCAGGTGTCCCCCAAGGCTCCATCTTAGGTCCTACACTCTTCCTGATATATATTAATGATCTCCCTGATTCCATAAGAACCCAAATAGGTTTGTACGCCGATGACACCACAGTTTACTCTCGCCTCCAACAAAAATCTGGTGTAGGCGTCAAAGCTAAACTCGCAGCCGAGATTGAAAAAGACCCCCAATCCATATTGGACTGGGGTAAGAAATGGCTAGTAAATTTTAATGCTTCTAAAACGAAGCTACTGTCAATTAACCATCATCGACAATCTCACCTACCTCCCATTAGCATGGACCAGGCTTGCCTCCCAGAGAGTAAAACACTACGCCTCCTTGGTCTCACACTTTCAGCGGACCTCAAATGGAATGACTATATCGAATCCATTGCTAAATCCGCTGCTATGAAAGTCGGTTCTCTGTGTAGGGCCCGGAAGTTTTTTCCATCTAAATCTATCCTGCACATTTACAAATCTACCATCCGCCCGTGCATTGAATACTGCTGCCATATCTGGTCGGGTGCCCCTGCTGTTCTCCTCGGGCTTCTCGATAAGGTTCAGAGGAGGGTCTGTAATGTGATAGATACCGACTTGGCAGACCGCCTGCAGTCTCTCTCCCACCGGCGAGACGTGGCTTCCCTGTGTCTCTTCTATAAATACTTTCACGGCTTCTGCTCCGATGAACTTAGATCACTGGTGCCCCCTAAATACGAATTTGCACGAGATACTAGATTAGCAACTAGATCCCACCCTTTTACAGTGAAACCGATAAAATGCAGCCGTAACTTCTACTCCAACAGTTTCTTTCCTCGCACTTCCCGACTGTGGAATTCTCTTCCAAACGATTGCTTCCCCGATGGCTACAATCTCCAGGAGTTTAAATGTAAGGTCAATACACACCTCCTAACACACTAACCTGCTCCCATTCTATCAAGCACTCTTCCCATCTGCCCGACCCTCATCCTCGCTATCCTTACTCATCTGTCACCTTTCTCCTGACATTCCCTATGTCTATCCACTCCTTCTCTTTACCTTCCCCTATGTAGCTCCATGCGCAATAGTGGCAGTGGAATGCCTTGCTTGGGGTGAGATGATTAAAAAAAAAAAAAAAAGTAAGATAAAATATATGTAGGACTGTTTATCCCCGTAGGCAATCCTAAAATTTGCGATCAAACTTGGAACAGGCTTTCGCCGCTCTGCTTAACTTCCGATATACCCATTTTTATATCAAAGAGGGTTTTATGTAAAAAAAACACAAATTAGAAAAACAATTCGTACATATATTTAGAAGAAATATATATATACTTCCGTGTATATGTTTAAATGAATATATATATATATATATATATATATATATATATATATATATATGTGTGTGTGTGTGTGTGTGTGTGTGTGTGTGTGTATATAAAATATTACCAGGAAGTGGAAAAAGATTACTTGTGACATGTTTCTACCTTAAAGTTTTTGATAGATATATATTTCTCATATATATTTTTTATATAATATATGTATTGTTATAAATATATATATATATATATTTCTTTGTTATATATATATATATATATATATATATATATATATATGAAAGAAAGAAATATATATACATTAGAAAGTAAAAATATTACCAGGAAGTGGAAAAAGATTACTTGTGACATGTTACTTCCTTAAAGTTTTTGATGTATATATATTTCCCATAGATATTTTTTATATATGTCTTGTTATAAATATATATATATTTCATTGTTATATATATATATATATATATATATATATAAGAAAGAAATATATATATATATATATATATATATAAAAGAAATATACATATATATATATATATATATATATATATATATAAAAGAATGAAATATATATACATTAGAAAGTAAAAATATTATGAGGAAGTGGAAAAAGATTTCTTGTGACATTTTCTTCCTTTAAATTATTGATATATATATATTTTTCCATATGTATTATATTATATATAATATATGTATTATTATGTTATATATATATATATATATATATATATATATATATATTTCTTTCTTATATATATATATATATATATATATATATATATATGATCCTCTTTGTTGAGAGTAGACGCCTAAAAATCTTGAATGCAGAAATACTTTTGTAAGATTATTTCTTCTTGCGTTTGGAGAATTTCGCCGACAATACGATCTAAATGCCCTTGCATTTCCCTTCTAAGTGTTTTCAATTCTGTAATTTCTTTTTCACAGCGACAAAGGTATTTACTTTTTATCCAAAGACAAAAAATCTCTACGTTCTGGGTTTGTTTCCATTTGCGTCGGTAGCCATGTATGCATGTCTATCGTTTGATATCTACTTTATATCTACTTAACTGAGCTTCGTACAGAACAAATGTAAATATATTTGCTTATCTAATTTGCATATTTGTCTTGTCCTCCTCTTTGTTGCCATATTCATGACGTTTCAGCCGTTGTAAACTCCGGCCTTCTTCAGGTAATTGGAATTTCGTACTGAAATCTTTATTTTGTTCATTTGGTAGTTTGTTCTCGTTCCATGACTCATGCTATTTCCGGATGTTTTTGTTATCTTCATTAAATTCAACTGTCAAAATTTTAAAATTACTGCTGTAGTCAGGTATTGAAATCACAACAGCAAATTGAAAATATAACCCTGCTGAGGGACAACATCATAATGGTGTCCTCACGAAACTTCGAAGTCAGCATGAACCTGTTCAGTTGCGTGACAATTCTATCTGCATTAACACTCTATCTTTATCTCAATATGTTTACGATAAAATGTTTGTTTGCCAAAATAACTTTTTACTAGTAAAACTACTGAAAAAAATAACAAGCACAGATAGGGGGAAAGAGAGACAAGGGAAAGCAGCGGATAACATATTTGAAGGACCTGATCAGGTGGATGACGGAACGAGGGTTGTAACAGGAGAAGGCGTGCTAAGAGCCACCAGGGATAGGGAGAGCCATGACTGCCTACGTACTGAAAGGGGCACATAGAAAAACATCTGCAACATGTTACTGAAACAATTATCATTTCTCACATTATTCAATATTCAGTCAGTTAAGAGCCATACGTGATACACGCTTGGGCGATCATGTCTCGAAAGAGACATGACTGACTGGGCAGAGGATTATCCCGCAGTAGGTTGCCATTGCTTTCTGCGGTAAACTGGTTGCCGACCATGGCTATAGAACCCAATCTGTCCTGCTATTTAACCCATAACTGGAAGGAAGAGACGGATTAATACCTTTCCCAAGGTTATTTGAGCGTAAGTGAATACAATGGATTGAACTGGAATTCGAACTCGGCTCCCCGTTCCGAATCGATATCCACTGTACCACAACATACATTCAATATTACTTAGGCCAATAATAAATTAAATAAGCGGAAATTTTTTCATAATTTGTGAAACAATGCTGTTTCTGGTACAAAAACAGCAGAAAAAACAATATAACTTTCAATAAACTAAAATTATTAATAAGGTACCATTGAAATAAATTATGTATCGTCGAAGCTGTATTTCGGGAATGGAAACACATGCTTACAAGATGAGAGTTTTAGTATTATACATACTTGTTAAAATGTATTATGCATGTTTATTTTTATACATATAATAGATAGAATATAATATACAAGTATTTGTTTGTATTGGTGAATTGATATAAGTTTGAATCGAAAACAAATATCGAATCAGTTAAGTACCATACGTGATGCACACGTTGGGCGATCATGTCTCGAAAGAGACATGACTGGCTGGGCAGAAGATTATCCCGCAGTAGGTTGCCATTGCTTTCTGCGTTAGACTGGTTGCCAGCCAAAGCTATAAAACCCAATCTGTCCTGCCATTTCACTCATAGCTGGAGTGAGAAGAGATGGATTATATTACATTATATTTAGTAGAATTTCTGGGTTGAGAATCTATTGTCATTTACACTATTTACTTACGATTGTCCTTGTCTTTGTTGTTACTATTACAAGGACATTGTGCCCCTCGTTGTTCATCAGATGTACGTCATTCCGAGTAATCTATATGGAATTTAGAATTGAACCTTTATTTAATCTACGGGGTTAGATTGTTCTCGTTCCACAGCCCCTGATTAAGAATATCTAGTCTAGTTTTTATTTCTAGTAGTGTTCAGTTGTTGCTATCCCAGTTCCCACTGAATTCGAATACACACCGCTCGACTCAAGAATTGAACTCACAATATCACCAATGATAAAAAAACAAAAAACAAAAAAACACAAAAAAAACGATTAAATTCTGGAGAACTTGGAGCCTTAAACCTAACTTGCTTGCTAATTAGTGCTACTGCTACTTGTCAAGCTCCACTGCCCTCGCTTGATCTTTTCTCTTGTGTTGAAAACTCTCTGCAGTTGCTGTTGAAAACTCGCTGCCAACAACAAAGATGAGGATAATAGTCTGAATGTAAATAGTGTAAATAACTATGTATTTTAATTATAAAAAATTGTCAAAAGATTTAATTTATGTGTAAGCTGTTTGATTCATACCAAATAAAACATTTAAAAAGTCTAATAGGAGTAGAAAGGTTGGCCTATCGTCCGGTTTAACATCCTCCTCTGTTTTTTGAACAGGAGTAGAAATTTATCCCTTGTTCTTTGTTTAGTAATGTGTTTTAGTTTTTTTCTGAAGGTTTTCATTCTGTTTTACTTCCATTAGCAATCTTTTGACTTAGTGGAATTATTGCCATGCCTGGGGTGAATTGATTAAACAAATGTTAAATAAAGTAAAATCATCTCCTTAGAATCGATAAGAGGCAAAAATTTGGGAATATTTTACGAGAACAATAACTATAGCTGATAACACGTTCGAAGCCTTTTTGATTCTAATGTCAACAGAGATAACGTGTCCTCCTCAAAGCGTTAAAACGACATTTAATTATGTAATACCTTGAAAAACGAATATCGGCTTGTTTCTGCAATATATCGACAATTACAATGTCATCAATTCCAGAATTTGGGCGGCTTTTCCTTTATGTTTTTTTTGAGCATTTTTCTTTGACTTTTACATTTATTCTTAATCTCTCGTCATTCATCTTTTCACATTTATTACTTTCCTTCTTTTACTATTTTTCTTCTTTACTTAATTTTTCCAGCTTCAGTCCTTCATTTCTATATCTCTCTTCTAATTTATTTTTTCATTGTCCTATTCATAATTTAATATCATTTAATTTTCTTTCTTTGCAATACTTATTGGTTTCTTTCTTTCTTTCTTTCTTTCGTTCTTAGCAATACTTATTCGTTTCATTCATTCATTCATTCATTTATTTATTCTTTCTTTGAAATACATATTCTTTTCTTTGTTTCTTTCCTTCTTATACTTATTTGTTTCTTCCTTTTTTGCAATACTTATTCCTTTCTTTCTTTCTTTCTTTCTTCCTTTCTTTCTTTCTTTGCTATGCTTATTGGTTTCTTTGTTTCTTTCTTTGCAGTACTTATTTGTTTCTCTCCTTCGTCTTTTTTGCTATGCTTATTAGTTTCTTTCTTTCATCCTTTCTTTCCTTGCAATGCTTATTGTTTACTTTCTTTCTGTCTGTCTTTCATTCTTTCTTTCTTTGCAATACTTATTCGTTTCTTTTTTTGTGACACTTATTGGTTTCTTTCTTTCTTTCTTTCTTTTTTTCTTTCTTTCTTTCTTTGCAATACTTACACGTTTCTTTCTTTTTTTTCTTTGCTATGCGTATTAGTTTCTTTCTTTCTTTCTTTCTTTCTTTCTTTCTTTCTTTATAATGATTAGTAATTTCTATATTTTTGGTAATATTTGCTGGTATATTTCTTATTTCCATATAATATTTCTTATCTTTCTTTCTTACTTTTTCTTTCTTTCCTTCCTTGCAATACTCATTCTTTTCTTTTTTACGATACTAATAGCTTTTTACTTTTTTTTCAATATTTATTGATTTCTTTCTCTCATTTTACCTTACATATTTAATACGATCCTATATGAAATACTTTTTATCTTCTTTCATACTTTTAATACTCAACAAAGAAAACAACAACAACAACAACGACAACAACAACAATGATTGATGAATTCCGCAGTTTCAGCTCTAGAAAGAGAAAATCTTATATGTGTTGCTTTTGAAAATAAATTGTGGGGGTATTACAATAACAGTCGGTACTACCTTCTAGTGTCAAGCCCACGCAGTTACAATACTCAGGAGAACCCTGATGTATTGAAGACACTTGTTGTCACTTGATCTCTAGTGTAATACATCAGTACCTACTCGTGTGAACGCTTGATGGTGGTGGAGAAATATTATTAATGGTGATAATGATGCCTCAATCGATTTTGCTTTCCGGGTAGAAATCTAAAAGAAAATCAGAACCTCGATAAGTATCATGAGTTTGTTTGAGAGTTGAGAAGGCTGTTAAGCAAAAGTAATATTAGTCCTTATCAGAACAACAGGATAGATCCTAAAGATAAAGTTGTTCTTAATGACTAGTGTTCTGCAAACCACGTACGATTTTTTAGACTCTTTTAAGTTTTCCGTTTGCATTTAATTTATCAGTGAAAGTCAGCATTATGAAATTAATTTTCTTTTATATTTTTTCTATCTTGAATTTTGCTGTTTTTATTTTAATTTGTTTATTTTTTTCAGTTTATTTTCTTTTGATCTTCTTAGGGTTTATGTTTTCGTATTTTTCTTGTTCAAAGTATTTTATTAGTTTTTTGCTTTATGTATTGTTTGTATTTCATTATCCTATTTTTAAGCCACTGTTTTATGTCATTTTGTTTTGCAGCCTAATAATTTTTTGATAGTGTGAATTTTTTATTTTTCAGTCACCCATTTTGTTTTGCAGCCTAATAATGTTTTGATAGAAAGTTTTAGTTTTCAGCCACCGATTCTGTTTTGAAGCCTAAAAAATTTTTGCAATTAAGAAAATATTTATATTTCAGTCAGTCACCCATTTTGTTTTGCTGCCTAATAATTTTTTGTAGTTAGAAAGTTTTATTTTTCAGTCAGCCATGTTTTTTGCAGCCTAATAATTTTTTGATAGTTAGAAAGTTCTATTTTTCAGTCACCAATTTTGTTTTGCAGCCTAAAAAATTTTTGAGAGTTAAAAAGTTTTATTTTTAGTCATCTATTTTGCTTTGCAGATTAATAAGTTTTTGATAGATAGAAAGATTTATTATTTAGTTACCCATTTGTTTTGCAGCCTAATAAGTTTTTTGTAGTTAGAAGGTTTTATTTTTGAGTAACCTATTTTGTTTTGCGGCTTAATAATGTTTTGATAGTGTGGAAGTTTTATTTTTCTGTCACCCATTTTGTTTTGCAGTCTAATAATTGTTTGATAGTTAGAAAGTTTTATTTTTCGGTCACCAATTCTGATTTGCAGCCTAATAATTTTTCCATAGTTAGAAAGTTTTATTTTTCAGTGACGCATTTTATTTTGCAGTCTAATAATTGTTTGATAGTTAGAAAGTTTTATTTTTCGGTCACCTTTTGATTGTCAAAAAGTCTTATTTTTCGGTCACCCATTTTGATTTGCAGCCTGAAAATTATTTGATAGTGAGAAAGTTTTATTTTTAGTCAAGTATTTTGTTTTGCAGCCTAATGATTTTTGATAGTCAAAATTTTTATTTTTCAGTCACCCGTTTTGTTTTGCAGCCTAAGAATGTTTGATAGTTAGAAAGTTTATTTTTCCAGTGACCCATATTGTTTTGCAGCCTAATACTATTTGATAGTTAGAAACGTTTTTTAGTTACCCATTTTGTTTTGCAGACTAATAATTTTTGATAATTAGAAAGTTTATATTTAAGTCACCTATTTTGTTTTGTTGGCTAATAAATTTTTCGTAGCTAAAATGTTTTATTATTTTGCAGCTTAATAATTTTTTGATAGTGAGAAGTTTTAGATTTCAGTGACCCTGCAGCCTAATAATATTTTGATAGTTAGAAAGTTTAGTTTTTCTGTCACCCATTTAGTTTTGTAACATAGAAATGTTTTGATAGTTAGAAAGTTTTATTTTTAGTCAACAATTCTGTTTTGTAGCCTAAAAATTATTTGATTGTCAGAAAGTTTTATTTTTCAGTCACCCATTATGTTTTGCAGCCTAATAAATGTTTGATGGTGAGAAAGGTTTTATTTTTCAATAAACAATGTTTTTTGCAGCCAAATACTTTTTTGATAGAAAAATTTATTTTTCCGTCACACATTTTGTTTTGCAGCCTAAAAGATTTTTGATAGTGAGAAAGTTTTAATTTTTAGTAACCCATTTTCTTTTGCAACCTAATACCTTTTTGATAGATAGTAAGATTTATTTTTCAGTCACCTATATTGTTTTGCATGCTAATAATTTTTTGATAGTTAGAAAGTTTTATTTTTCAGTCACCCATTTTGTTTTGCAGCCTAATAAATATTTGATAGTGAGAATGTTTTACTTTTCAGTAATCCATTCTTTTTGCAGCCTAATAATGTTTTGATAGAAAATTTATTTTTCAGTCACCCTTTTTGTATTTCCAGCCTAATAATTTTTTGATAATCAGAAATTATTATTTTTCAATCACTCATTTTGTTTTGCAACCTAACGATTTTTGATAGGTAGAATATTTTGTTTTTTAATCACCCATTTTGTTTTGCACCCTAATAATTTTTTGATAGGTAGAATATTTTGCTTTTTAGTCATCCATTTTGTTTTGCATCCTAATAATATTTTGATAGAAAGTTTTATTTTTCAGTCACCCATTTGTTTTGCAGCCTCATAAGATTTTGATTGTTAGAATGTTTTATTTTAATGTAGTGATTTGTTTTGTAGCCTAATAATGTTTGATAGTTAAAAGGTTTTTTTCAGTCACCCATTTTGTTTTGCGGCCTAATAATGTTTTGATAGTAAGTTTTATTTTTCAAAGCCACCCATTTTGTTTTGCAGCCTAATAATGTTTTGATAGTAAGTTTTATTTTTCAGTCACCTATTTTGTTTTGCAGCCTAATAATGTTTTGATAGTAAGTTTTATTTTTCAGTCACCCATTTTGTTTGCGGCCTAATAATGTTTTGATAGTAAGTTTTATTTTTCAGTCACCCATTTTGTTTTTGCAGCCTAATAATGTTTTGATAGTAAGTTTTATTTTTCAGTCACCCATTTTGTTTTGCAGCCTAATAATGTTTTGATAGTGTTTTATTTTTCATTCACCCATTTTGTTTTGCAGCCGAATAATGTTTTGATAGTAAGTTTTATTTTTCAGTCACCTATTTTGTTTTGCGGCCTAATAATGTTTTGATAGTAAGTTTTATTTTTCAGTCACCCATTTTGTTTTGCAGCCTAATAATGTTTTGATAGTAAGTTTTATTTTTCATAGTCACCCATTTTGTTTTGCGGCCTAATAATGTTTTGATAGTAAGTTTTATTTTTTCAGTCACCCATTTTGTTTTGCAGCCTAATAATGTTTTGATAGTAAGTTTTATTTTCATTCACTCCATTTTGTTTTGCAGCCTAATAATGTTTTGATAGTAAGTTTTATTTTTCATTCACCCATTTTGTTTTGCAGCCTAATAATGTTTTGATAGTAAGTTTTATTTTCAGTCACCCATTTTGTTTGGCGGCCTAATAATGTTTTGATAGTAAGTTTTATTTTCAGTCAACCCATTTTGTTTTGCAGCCTAATAATGTTTTGATAGTAAGTTTTATTTTTCAGTCACCCATTTTGTTTTTGCAGCCTAATAATGTTTTGATAGTAAGTTTTATTTTTTCATTCACCCATTTTGTTTTGCAGCCGAATAATGTTTTGATAGTAAGTTTTATTTTTCAGTCACCCATTTTGTTTTGCAGCCTAATAATGTTTTGATAGTAAGTTTTATTTTCAGTCACCCATTTTATTTTGCAGCCCATGAATGTTTTGATAGTAAGTTTTATTTTCTCAGTCACCCATTTTGTTTTGCAGCCTAATAATGTTTTGATAGTAAGTTTTATTTTTTTCTTTCACCCATTTTGTTTTGCAGCCGAATAATGTTTTGATAGTAAGTTTTATTTTTCAGTCACCCATTTTGTTTTGCAGCCTAATAATGTTTTGATAGTAAGTTTTATTTTTCAGTCACCCATTTTGTTTTGCAGCCTAATAATGTTTTGATAGTAAGTTTTATTTTTCAGTCACCCATTTTGTTTTGCGGCCTAATAATGTTTTGATAGTAAGTTTTATTTTTCAGTCACCTATTTTGTTTTGCAGCCTAATAATGTTTTGATAGTAAGTTTTATTTTTCATTCACCCATTTTGTTTTGCAGCCGAATAATGTTTTGATAGTAAGTTTTATTTTTCAGTCACCCATTTTGTTTTGCAGCCTAATAATGTTTTGATAGTGTTTTATTTTTCATTCACCCATTTTGTTTTGCAGCCGAATAATGTTTTGATAGTAAGTTTTATTTTTCAGTCACCCATTTTGTTTTGCGGCCTAATAATGTTTTGATAGTAAGTTTTATTTTTCAGTCACCCATTTTGTTTTGCAGCCTAATAATGTTTTGATAGCAGTTTTATTTTTCAGTCACCCATTTTGTTCTGCGGCCTAATAATGTTTCTTGATAGTAAGTTTTATTTTTCAGTCACCCATTTTGTTTTGCAGCCTAATAATGTTTTGATAGTAAGTTTTATTTTTCAGTCACCCATTTTGTTTTGGTGCCTAATAATGTTTTGATAGTAAGTTTTATTTTTCAGTCACCCATTTTGTTTTGCGGCCTAATAATGTTTTGATAGTAAGTTTTACTTTTCAGTCACCCATTTTGTTTTGCAGCCTAATAATGTTTTGATAGTAAGTTTTATTTTTCAGTCACCCATTTTGTTTTGCAGCCTAATAATGTTTTGATAGTAAGTTTTATTTTTCAGTCACCCATTTTGTTTTGCGGCCTACTAATGTTTTGATAGTAAGTTTTATTTTTCAGTCACCCATTTTGTTTTGCAGCCTAATAATGTTTTGATAGTAAGTTTTATTTTTCAGTCACCCATTTTGTTTTGCGCCCTAATAATGTTTTGTTAGTAAGTTTTATTTTTCAGTCACCCATTTTGTTTTGCAGCCTAATAATGTTTTGATAGTAAGTTTTATTTTTCAGTCACCCATTTTGTTTTGCAGCCTAATAATGTTTTGATAGTAAGTTTTATTTTTCAGTCACCCATTTTGTTTTGCGGCCTACTAATGTTTTGATAGTAAGTTTTATTTTTCAGTCACCCATTTTGTTTTGCAGCCTAATAATGTTTTGATAGTAAGTTTTATTTTTCAGTCACCCATTTTGTTTTGCGGCCTAATAATGTTTTGATAGTAAGTTTTATTTTTCAGTCACCCATTTTGTTTTACAGCCTAATAATGTTTTGATAGTAAGTTTTATTTTTCATTCACCCATTTTGTTTTGCAGCCTAATAATGTTTTGATAGTAAGTTTTATTTTTCATTCACCCATTTTGTTTTGCAGCCTAATAATGTTTTGATAGTAAGTTTTATTTTTCAGTCACCCATTTTGTTTGGCGGCCTAATAATGTTTTGATAGTAAGTTTTATTTTTCAGTCACCCATTTTGTTTTGCAGCCTAATAATGTTTTGATAGTAAGTTTTATTTTTCAGTCACCCATTTTGTTTTGCAGCCTAATAATGTTTTGATAGTAAGTTTTATTTTTCATTCACCCATTTTGTTTTGCAGCCGAATAATGTTTTGATAGTAAGTTTTATTTTTCAGTCACCCATTTTGTTTTGCAGCCTAATAATGTTTTGATAGTAAGTTTTATTTTTCAGTCACCCATTTTATTTTGCAGCCTAATAATGTTTTGATAGTAAGTTTTATTTTTCAGTCACCCATTTTGTTTTGCAGCCTAATAATGTTTTGATAGTAAGTTTTATTTTTCATTCACCCATTTTGTTTTGCAGCCGAATAATGTTTTGATAGTAAGTTTTATTTTTCAGTCACCCATTTTGTTTTACAGCCTAATAATGTTTTGATAGTAAGTTTTATTTTTCAGTCACCCATTTTGTTTTGCAGCCTAATAATGTTTTGATAGTAAGTTTTATTTTTCAGTCACCCATTTTGTTTTGCGGCCTAATAATGTTTTGATAGTAAGTTTTATTTTTCAGTCACCCATTTTGTTTTGCAGCCTAATAATGTTTTGATAGTAAGTTTTATTTTTCAGTCACCCATTTTGTTTTGCGGCCTAACAATGTTTTTATAGTAAGTTTTATTTTTTCAGTCACCCATTTTGTTTTGCAGCCTAATAATGTTTTGATAGTAAGTTTTATTTTTCAGTCACCCATTTTGTTTTGCAGCCTAATAATGTTTTGATAGTAAGTTTTATTTTTCAGTCACCCATTTTGTTTTGCGGCCTAATAATGTTTTGATAGTAAGTTTTATTTTTCAGTCACCCATTTTGTTTTGCAGCCTAATAATGTTTTGATAGTAAGTTTTATTTTTCATTCAGCCATTTTGTTTTGCGGCCTAATAATGTTTTGATAGTAAGTTTTATTTTTCAGTCACCCATTTTGTTTTGCAGCCTAATAATGTTTTGATAGTAAGTTTTATTTTTCAGTCACCCATTTTGTTTTGCAGCCTAATAATGTTTTGATAGTAAGTTTTATTTTTCAGTCACCCATTTTGTTTTGCGGCCTAATAATGTTTTGATAGTAAGTTTTATTTTTCAGTCACCCATTTTGTTTTGCAGCCTAATAATGTTTTGATAGTAAGTTTTATTTTTCAGTCACCCATTTTGTTTTGCGGCCTAATAATGTTTTGATAGTAAGTTTTATTTTTCAGTCACCCATTTTGTTTTGCAGCCTAATAATGTTTTGATAGTAAGTTTTATTTTTCAGTCACCCATTTTGTTTTGCGGCCTAATAATGTTTTGATAGTAAGTTTTATTTTTCAGTCACCCATTTTGTTTTGCAGCCTAATAATGTTTTGATAGTAAGTTTTATTTTTCAGTCACGCATTTTGGTTTTCAGCCTAATAATCTTTTTATATTTAGAAAGTTTTATTTTTCAGTCACATATTTTGTTTTGCAGCCTAATAATTTTTGATAGTCTAAATGTTTTTTCTATCGCCCATTTTGCTTTGCAGCTTAATAATTTTTTGATAGTAAGAAAGTTTTATTTTTCAGTCACCCATTTGTTTTGCAGCCCAATAATATTTTGTTATATAGAAACTTTTATTTTTCAGGCACCCATTTTGTTTTACAGCCTAATATTTTTTTGATGGTAAGAAAGTTTCATCTTTCAGTAGCCCATTTTCTTTGCCGCCTAATAAGTTTTTGATAGAATGTTTTTTCGCTCACCCATTTTGTTTTGTAGCCTAATAGGTTTTTTTTATAGTGAGAAAAGTTAATTTTTCAGTCATCCGTTTTGTATTACACACAAATATTTTTTGATAGTAAGAAACTTTTATTTTTTAGTCACTCATTTTGTTTTGCAGCCTTATAGTTTTTTGATAGTCAAAAATTCCCAGTTTTTTACCGTTAAATCCTTTTTATTTAATTGTTGACTTTTACATGCTAACGAATTTTTTCATTTTTCTTTTCGCCTTTTTTGTCTTTCAATGCATTTTTTTGCTTCTTGTTTGTCTTTTTTCATTTAAACATTATTTTATTTCTTTATCCCTAATACTTTTATTCTGGTGTGCCTATATATATATATATATATATATATGTAAAGATGTAAAATAATTTAAATACGGCTGATAAAATCAGTCTGTTAAAAAGAAGAATCTGTTTGGTTAAAAAGAAAAATCTACCTGATAAATTTCAGCATGAAAATAAAACCAACGAAGAAAATCCGTTAGAAAAAACTACCGTAGCCGATAATGGCCAAAACTGAAATTTAACAATAAATCAGGAAATTGACCAAAATCAGAACAATTTCAACAGCAAAGTCAGTGTAGTAGCCGTGGAATTGCCCTCTTGCAAGAATTCCCCCTATCTAAAGTGCAGAACTACAGAACGTTGAGAAAAGGATTGTGTTCGTCTTCATGATAGACAAGCGAACTCGAAAAAATTGTTGCACCTCAAAAGAAACAATTATCAAGTCTTTGACGTTTCTGGGGGTTAAAATTCAAAGAGTGATTAAAGGGTGAAGGCACTTTACGTAGGATGTGCTGTTACTAACACCTGTCGACTGCAAAGACGCCTGCCGCCGTGACCTAATAAGTATAAATTTTGCAATGAGGACCAAATACGAAAGAAGGTAACGTACTAGTTACAGTCTAAGAGATTCTTCCTAAGTTCTTAGGGGAGCATTTAGTTGCTTTTTTAAAATCAAGTTCGGTTGGATTCTTAGTGCTTTCTTCCGACAACCATAGCGAGGGGATAGAGCTTAGAATTATTGAGCGACTAACAAGCCTTAATCTCCACCCCAACTGTCTGAACGTAGTGGGCCAGAAAATGCCAGTCACTGTGTCCAGATGTAAACCAACTTTCTGGAAGTGTGGACAGATTGGTCACCTTCTGGTCGAGTCTGTTGTTATTGTCTTGCCTGTAGCGAGTATGTCAACTACTGAAACCGGTGTCGTATAACGTCCTGTCGTGTTCATTGCTTGGCCCTCATTTTCTGAAGGGCCTCACCAGCAGCCAAGGAAAAGAAAAATGGAGAATGGCTGATTGTTGGCAAGGCTGGAGGGAAATACCGGGCAGCGGGACCTCAGTCCCCGAAAAGCCCATCTACTACAGTTCCACTCTCTCCCTCGGCCCGCTACGCAAATTAAGAGAGATGCAGCATAAATATGTCCAATCTTTTAGAAAAGGGAAAACTAATTCAGCTTAAGGAAGCTTCAAAAACGGCCCCAAAACTGTCATCAGCACGACCTTCTTCCTTGGCAACGTCTTCCCTTAAAAGACATATGGTGCTACCTCCACTCACAAAATTTCTAACAGTATCAACATTTAAAATGACCAGCTTTTCAAAATCTTAAACTATACACACAACTCCTAAAAAAGAAACCCAAATCCGTTACCCTTCTGTACACCAGTTAGCTCACCTAGAAAAATTGAATCATACTCATCTGATTACCTGGCTAGTGATGCGAAAGTCTCTCTAGGTCGGCAAGAAGCTTTCTTAATCAGTTTTGGGATAGTTCGCTCAACTGTGTCCGCTGTCATGATTCTTTGTCTCACGCCTTGTCTGCAATGTTGTAGTCCCGTTGTACTAGTGGCTTGAAGGTTTTATGGTTCGCATATTGCGCGGAAAGTTATTTGTCTTTGAATTTGTTTCTGTTTGTAGCGATGTGGTGCCGTCATTGACTGAGCATTGTGTTCAGTTCATATGATTACTAGGTGATATGTGAGTCGTGACTTGGACGACGAGGCAGAAAGGAATTCTATGGGTACGAGAGGTTTTCCTCTTCCCAACTGATCTTGTTCTTTAAGCATCGGCTTAAAGTCAAGATCAAAACAGAAAGGCAATGACTTCTTCCACCAGAATTTATCAAAAGGTAGGTGAGTCTTGAGCGCATCTGTCGAGTGAAAGGAGCTAACTTGGAGTGGCATTTTTAACTATCAAACAATTATTAGTCTGCAAAACAAACTGGGTGACAGAAAAATAAAACTTTTTAACTATCAAAAAAATATTAGGCTGCAAAACAAAATGGGTGACTGAAAAATAAAACTTTCTAAATATAAAAAATTATTAGGCTGCAAAACAAACTGGGTGACAGAAAAATAAAACTTTTTAACTATCAAAAAATATTAGGCTGCAAAACAAAATGGGTGACTGAAAAATAAAACTTTCTAAATATGAAAAATTATTAGGCTGCAAAACAAACTGGGTGACTGAAAAATAAAACTTTTTAACTATCAAAAAATCATTAGTCTGCAAAACAAACTGGGTGACTGAAAAATAAAACTTTCTAAATATAAAAAATTATTAGGCGGAAAAACAAAATGGGTGACTGAAAAATAAAACTTTCTAAATATAAAAAAATATTAGGCGGAAAAACAAAATGGGTGACTGAAAATTAAAACTTTCTAAATATATAAAATTATCAGGCGGAAAAACAAAATGGGTGACTGAAAAATAAAACTTTCTAAATATAAAAAATTATTAGGCGGAAAAACAAAATTGGTGACTGAAAAATAAAGCTTTGTAACTATCAAAAAATTATTAGGCTGCAAAACAAACTGGGTGACAGAAAAATAAAACTTTTTAACTATCAAAAAATATTAGGCTGCAAAACAAAATGGGTGACTGAAAAATAAAACTTTCTAAATATGGAAAATTATTAGGCTGCAAAACAAACTGGGTGACTGAAAAATAAAACTTTTTAACTATCAAAAAATCATTAGTCTGCAAAACAAACTGGGTGACTGAAAAATAAAACTTTCTAAATATAAAAAATTATTAGGCGGAAAAACAAAATGGGTGACTGAAAAATAAAACTTTCTAAATATAAAAAAATATTAGGCGGAAAAACAAAATGGGTGACTGAAAAATTAAAACTTTCTAAATATATAAAATTATCAGGCGGAAAAACAAAATGGGTGACTGAAAAATAAAACTTTCTAAATATAAAAAATTATTAGGCGGAAAAACAAAATTGGTGACTGAAAAATAAAGCTTTGTAACTATCAAAAAAATATTAGGCTGCAAAACAAAATGGGTGACTGAAAAATAAAACTTTCTAAATATAAAAAATTATTAGGCGGAAAAACAAAATTGGTGACTGAAAAATAAAACTTTGTAACTATCAAAAAATTATTAGGCGGAAAAACAAAATGGGTGACTGAAAAATAAAACATTGAGAATCGTCAACCCCACCTAAAATAGTTTTGTTTGGGTTTGGATTTCTTTTTGTTTCATCATGTTTAAACTTAACTTGGGTATGTATGGTCATTAACCTTTTTTTTATTTTTTTCTCCCTACTTTCTTTAGTTTAATTTCCCACCACATTCCCCGTTAGGTGACCAGAAATGTTATTTCCCTGGTAGATGAGGGGCACTTTTCATTTTGAATGTTGATTTCATATTTCTTGTTGTGTTTGGATGAGTCCGTGATTGTATGATTAGACAAATGACTGATTTTTACACGCCCCGCTAAATTTTTGACTATCCACTGATATTCATATCACAATTAAGGATTGTGCGGGTTTTATTACTAACAACATTTTTTTTAGTTTTGTGAATAGTATTCAGTCACTCAAGTGCCAGACGTGATACACACATTGGGCGATCATGTCTTGAAAGAAACATGACTGACTGGGCAAAAGTTTATCCCGTAGTAGGTTGCCATTGCTTTCTGCGACAGACTGATTACTAGCCAAGGCTAAAGAACTCAATCTATTCTATTATTTAACCCATAACTGGAGGGAAGAGACGGATTATACTCTTTTCTGAGGGTATTTATGCGAAGGTGAATGCAAAGAATTTAACTGAAATTCGAACTCGGCAATCTGATTTGTCGTTCCGAGTCGATATCCACTGCACCACAACGCACATTCACTGTACAAATATACCTCTGGGTTTTTAATTTTAAATTTGTTCTTCCTTACTCTCCACAGATAAATTGTACATATGGGATTAATTATATTTGCACAGTGTTTTATTGTGTTTGTAGTAAAAATAGTAATGAAGTTTTGGTGCAAGGGATATTGTATAGACTGGTTGGGTGTAGCTAAGTTAATGAGGCTAGCTAAGTTAATTAATGACAGATGAAAACCAGCCTTCTCCCATCCATATTTTGGCCTTGTGCCACATTTTTGTGTATTATATATAAAAATAAATAATAATATTCAAGTGTCATTCGAAATATATTGGGATTGACTACTTTGTCGACTATTGCCATCTAAACCCCGCCTCTCTGTGTTGTAAGTTCTCTCTTCTCTGTCATTGTAACTATTGTACTGTTCTGTGCATATCCGTTAGCACCGGATATTGTGCTGAATAATACCACAACACGTGGTATTTGTGTATTGTATCCACCTCGGTAATACAACACATATTGATGACGTTTGCTATTAGTTAATTTCCGTGCAGACCGCCTCCACTCTCTTGTTATTAAATTAAACATATACGGACAGTCTGTGTAAATAATGATCTATATCTAATATTAAAACTTCAATATTATATGTATGTATGTTTGTTTCTGAGATTTATCTTAAAGAAATGCACAATACGCCAACGAATCTAGGAGCATATTGAACGTTTAATGTGTCTAGAGTGTAGTGCCGAATTCCATTACAAATAAACAAGGATTTTTTCCAATTTTTCTCATAAAATATTCATTATATTTTTCGATACCCATTCTTATATCAATTTGCCTATATAAACAAACTTGCATATTATATTCCAACTATTATGTGAGTGAATCATAATAAATATTCATAATACATTATAAATACATTATTAAATAAATTTACATAACAAAACATTATATTTATACAATTTAATGTACTACATTAGAACTTTTATTATAAACAAACCAGCAGTATAGCCCGTAGTTTCTCGGGTGTAATGAAAGCTTTAAAACTAATCCATGGTCCTGGAGTTCAGACCCTTTGGACGTTGGCTCGAAAGACTAAAAAGCAATCGTTGTTTCCAGTTAAAGCGAAACCGTAGACTGAAAAAAAGATGAATGGATGTAAGTCAAATTTTGATTTCCTGGTATCGATATCAAATAAGTTTTTTCATCATAAACTGAATTTCGAAGGCTAAATAAGTCCTCTGAGTAAATGGTATCATGGCGGAGACTAAGAACTATAATTTTACCTATTTAGAGCCAAAACCCGAAGCAAAAACTAAAATAAAAGGGCTGAAAAAAATACAGACATACAGGCAGATAAACAGACATACACACAAACATCTTGCCTTTTATATATATATATATATATATATATATATATATTATCGATTTTCTGCACTATTGTAAGAACATTAACCTTGAAACTTCTGAATATCGTTTCTTATGTTTTTATCTATGAGAGTATCAAATTTGATTAAAATCGGACCACTATGACCCGATTTTTTCGATTATCGATTTTCGATATTTATCGGGGATACCTCGACACAAAACCTAGCTAAGAACACTCGTAGACACTTATAGTACAACTGTGTAAATTTTCAAGAAAATCGGTTCAGCCGTTTCGGAGTCTATAGGTAATGGACACACACACAGACACACACACAGACAAAGTTCCATTTATAAATAAGTTTAGATGCATCGGATGTTTGGCAACTACTAGGTCTTCTCAGAGGAAACGGAAAAGTAGACATGGCAGCTAAAAGATCATTACACATCAGTACAGATTACAAACATCTAATCAACAACAATTACGACCAAGTGGCAAGAGTTGGTGAACTCCCGCAAAAATAACAAAATTAAACCCATCCTCAAAGAATGGATAGAAGTTAAAATTTCCAATATGAAAATGTCAAGAAGAGAAAAAGTAGTAATGACTAGACTTCAAATAGACCACGCCGCTGTCACCCATTCACACCTACTAAAAGGCGAGGAGGCACCAATTTGCATTCCATATCAGGAGCTCTACACAGTGAAACATATACTAACAAGCTGCAATCTTAACCAAATACGATTAAGATACTATCAAGAAAACAATCCGAAATACATCTTCAACAAAGCTGAACAAAATGACCTTTTAAAATTTCTAAAAGCAACAAAATTATATAACACAATATAGTTGCAAAAGAAGATAGCATATAATCATCACACATCAAATCACAACACCTCTACTTATATCTCGACAGCAATAGACTCACAAATGATCAACAAGCAGTAAACAAAAACCAAACAATTACTTCAGCATTCAGTCAGTTAAGTGCTATACGTGATACGCGCTTGGGCGATCATGTCTCGAAAGAAACATGACTGACTGGGCAGAAGATTATCCCGCAGTAGGTTGCCATTGCTTTCTGCGATAGACTGCTTGCCGACCAAGGCTATAAAACCCAATCTGTCCTGCTATTTAACCCATAGCTGGAAGGAAGAGAAGGATTAATACCTTTCCCAAGGGTATTTGCGCGTAAGTGAATACAATGGATTCAACTGGAATTTGAACTCGGCTCCCCGGCTTCTTGTTCCGAGCCGATATCCACTGTACCACAACGCACATCCTCTTCAGCATTAAATGACCCCAAAGGTTAGTTATGCGGGTAAAACAAACAACTAAGATAAACTAAACCAAACTTCAAAGGTGTCATTGTAAAACGTAATTTGTATGTCTGGATAATTGGGTCATATGACTTGATGGTAAATAGATAAATAGATGCACGTAGGTTTGCCGCTGTTACATATTCTAAAATAAATCTGAGGAACAAACAAATATGTGTAATAAAACTATAATTATTATTTTGAAAACATAACTTACAGACTAAGTTCACAAAAAAGAGGCATCACACTTTATGTCATTTTCAGTTAATATGGATCTCACCAAGCAGTCAATTGTTTCGTGGATATTTTTTGGAATGCTATTTTTTTTGGAATTTTAATATGAATTCAGTTCATAATAATTAACTCTATTTCAGGAGAATGTTTTTTCCCCTCCTGAAAATTAAATATTATTCGTGGAATCAGTATATGAATTGTTAAAAGTACTAAATCTATTTCAATTATATTATATTAAAAATGATAATATTTGAAATTTTGCTCGTTTTTTTTCTGTTCTTCTGTGTATCAGCGATTGCATTTTTCGCAAACTGCGAAAATCTTTCTATTTATTAATTTCTTAATGCTTTTGATCGAAGTAATATTGTATAGGATGTGCGTTATGGTACAGTGGAGAGCAGCCCGGAACGAGAAATCACAAATACTCTTGGGAAATGTACTAATCCGGCTTTTCCCTTTAGTTATGGGTTAAATAACAGGACAGATTGGGTTCTATAACCTTGGTTGGCAACCAATCTACTGCAGAATGCAAGGGCAACCTACTGCGGGATAATCTTCTGCCCAGCCAATCATGTCTCTTTTAAGACATGATCGCCCAATCGTGTATCATGTATGGCACTTAACTGACTGACTGAATATTGTATAAAGGGAGTAATAGTAATTGATTAAAATTATTGATATTGCAAATAAAAATTAAAAGATTGTTAATCAGTCATAAAATTGATAATATATTTACGTCATGATTTTTTATCATGAGGGCCTTTTTAAAAGGGACCTAATGAGTTCTTGATTGCCTAGAAATAATTAGTAATAATAATGTCTTAATCGAGCTGATTACTGAATGGCTCCTGTGTTATGAAGCCGTGGACGATACCTGGCAGGAAGTGAGTGTGTGTGTGTGTTTTTATAAGCGTTTCACCCCGACTAAGGCATTTCACTGCCACTATAGCGCAGGGGGCTACATAGAGTGGAGAAAGGATGGTTAGATATAGGAAATGTCAGAAGGAGGGTGATAGGCGGGTAAGGATACCGAGAATGAGGGTTGGGTAGATGTTGAGAGTGTTGGGAGAATAGGTGCATGCTAGTGTGATAGGAGGTATCTATTGACCTTACATTTAAACACCTGAAGATTGTAGCTGTCGGGAAGGCAGACATGTGGAAGGGAATTCCACAGGCGGGAAGCGCGAGAAAAGAAGCTGTTGGAGTAGAAATTACGGTTACATCTTATCTGTTTAACTGTAAGTAAAAAAGCCTTATCCATTGTACTTGGAAACCATGGATGGATATTATTGTTCCCTTGTATAACTTCTGGGAACACTATAAGAAAACATAGCATGTATATATATATATATATATATATATATATATATATATATATACAATCGGAGTCTAATCGTACTGATCAGCTGTGATACAACGAAACAGATCTGTCTACGGATAACTATATATATATATATATATATATAAACTTATTTATAAATGGTACTTTGTCTGTGAGTGTATGCGTGTGTGTGTGTGTGTGTGTGTGTGTGTGTGTATATATATGTGTCCGTTAACTATAGACTCCGAAACGGGTGGACCGATTTTCTTGAAAATTTACACAGTTGTACTATAAGCGTCTGCGAGTGTTCTTAGCTAGGTTTTATGTCGAGGAGTGGTACGATTTTAATCAAATTTGATACACTTATAGACAAAGACATAAGAAACGATATTCAGAAGTTTCAAGGTTGCAGTTCTTACAATAGTGCAGAAAATTTGATATCGATACCAGGAAACCAAAATTTGATTTATATCCATTCATTTTTCTTTCAGTCCACGGTTTTGCTTCAACTGGAAACAACTATTGCTCTTTATTCTTTCGTGCCAACGTCTTAAGAGTCTGAGCTCCAGGACCATGGATTTGTTTTAAAGCTTTCATTACACCCGAGCAACGCCGGGCTATACTGCTAGTTTTACATTAAAATGCGTGGGAAAGGCTATACTTACTTAAATATATCGTGAAAGAACTAAGAACAAGAGAAAAGTTTTAGACCCAGACGAGTTACCAAATGTATATCATGAAACAAAAATGCTTGACAACCGCTGAATTAATAGAAATTAGATCAAGGGTTTAGTGTCACACCAAACAAAAAAGGAGTAGAATAATATTCAGAAAATAGACGAAAAACAGCTGGAGAGTGAATTTGAAGCTAAGAAAACCAAATTGTCTGAGGTATGTCCCGACGGTCTGATGATTATTGACAAATTGACTGAAGTTGAGAAAGAGGTAGATGAAAATATAACTGAAAAGGATCGGGGAATAATTGCTTTTGAAGAAGAATATGCAAATACTATTAGAACGATGAAAGGAGAAATAATTGAAGTGAAAGTGAAAGTAACAGTTGTCTACATAGACATGTCTGCAAGAAATCCTTTTTCAATATCAGAAATAAGCATTAGTTTAAACATACCATTTATGTTGGAAGTTTTTGCTTCGAGAGAATATGCAGTGAAACAAAATCCAATTCGACTGGGCAAAATCAATTGATATTTACTGCTGCAAAATGTGGAATAAACCAGGAAAGAAGAAACACAGGTCATCAAATAATAGACCAAGATGGAAGTTGAGCACTGAGACATATAAAAAAAAAGAAGAAAAACCATGTGAAGAGAAATATCTATTTTAGATGAACTTTATAAGAAATGAACAGGGCAAAGTTAAGAGAAAATATCAATTGCAGATTAAATAAGAAGAAAATAAGCTGAAGTAAAAACCTGAAGCAAAAAGTTCAAGCTAAAGCGAACTGTTATGGAAGGCTAGAGAAACTTGAAAAATTCTATGACCAAAACAATATATTAAAAAATACTATGACCAAAACAATATATTCAAAAATATTATAATCAAAACAATATATTTAAATTTTCAATGTACAAAACAATATCTTTAAATAAAACTCAAAAAAATTTTACATAGAAATAGTAAACTAAACAGTTACAACAAAGAGAAAAAACACATTATTTACATTTTTCGGACTGTTGTACTTATCTTTATCGCCATATTTAGTGTCGGCCGTTGCATGCTCCGGCTTTCTTCAGATGCTAGGAACTTCGATCCGAACATTTTATTTCGTTCACTGGAATATATCAATCTCATTCCATGTGCGATTGCACTTCCGGTAGCAATGTCAGTATTCCTTTCTTCATATTCAGAAAGCGACCGTTTTAACCACTAATAATGTTCTTGAAAATGCTTGTCTAAGCGCAATAATGTCAGTATAGTATAGAGTAGACTACAAAAATGTCTTCGGCAACAGCTCGGGGTTCATCAAGGCTCTTGAAACAGCAAGAATCCTGTGTACACTATGTGCCATTCTGGGAGAAAACTCTGTTACTTTCTGTCTGAATTCCTGCGATGAGATGTTATCATTATTTACACTTTTTTATATTTGGACTTTTGTCATTATATTTGTTGTTATCACAACGTTTCGGTTGTTGTACACTCCGGCTACCTTCCGATGTATATCGATATAGGTAACTTATAGGAATTCTGAACCGAGCACTTTATTTAATCCATTAGGGATTTCGTCTAGTTTTTATTTTTAACTGTTAACACATGGATAGATCTATAATTCAGGGCACCCCCTACTCTTGACAAACAAGCTATAGCAGTCCCAAATTGATATTATCACATTTTCTGGTTGATATCTTTATTTTAGCCCAGTTATTCGCATTGTCTTTGACGTACAGTGAAATATGGTGTAGATATCAACTCGTAATGAGAAATCGGAGAGCCAAGTTCAAATTCCAGTTGAATTCGTGGCATTCACTTACGCACAAGCACCCTTAGGAAAGGTATTAAGTCAGCTCTTCTCCTTCTAGCTATGGGTTGAATTGCAGGTCAGATTGGGCTCTTTAACCTTGTTTGGCAACCAGTTTATTGAAAGAAATGCAACTACTGCGGAGAAATCTTATATCCACCTCGCCCGGAGGATAAATGAGTTTGCGTAGGGTCAGCACGTCTACCTGTAAAAAATATGTTACAGGAGCATCGACAACCATCTTGTTGATGCCAAGGTATCGTCAATGGTCTATGCTCTACTGAGACTGATGCCCAGCAGAAGTTTATTCATCAGGTCATTGTCCCGTAATACAATGGTCTAGTGAACACAGAGCTTTAAATCTAATATGCCGGCTGATTAGGTTGCAACTGCTGCTGCTTTCATGCTTTGTCTATCATATTTTGATTGCTGCTGCTGGTGGTGCTGCGGTGGAATATTTGCTGTCGTTTCTCTTTCTTCGCGGCTAATAAAGAAAAAAGACAAAATACAAAAATATAAATTATCCAGATCGACATGCGCAGGTGGAGTGCTACCCTGTGATAAAAACAACAAAGATGAGGAAAATAATCTGAATCTAACAAGTGTAAATAAAAGATCTGTTAATCGCGAATTCTAAGGGTAAAAAAATGAAAATTAAATGTTGAAATGTTCTTTTACACCATCTATCGCTTCTTCGTTTTCGTTTAACATTGTTTTCTTTATCAACAATGTTTAATAATAGCGGATATGCATATTATAACACCACCCCATGGCTGCGTTGAGTGAATCTCATTGACCTTTGGCCAGCTCTGCCCAAGTTGTGTCGTTGATCTCGGATTAGCCAAAACAGGACAACTTATTACCACTTGATGAGGCTTGTCCAGCCATGCGAGGGATGGATATATAATAAAAAACAGATTTAAGACCGAAAAGACACGGTGTAGATTTATATACATTTATATATATATATAGTAATAATTGCAAGATTACAAGCAAGTAAAAAAAAAGCGATGAAAAAGAAATATCAGTTGGCTGGTGTTTAAGTAGCACCATAATATTCGTGTTGCGTTATTTCTACGGGACAATGGTTTATTCAAATTTCAGTTGGTTGAATTCGCAATATCTCTATCTCTTGTTGTTTCTAGCAGCAGCAGGACAGTTTCAGTTCGAATGTATTATTCAATCCACCTTTCAAATCTCTCTCCAATCTCTCGTCTCCAGACATGGGAGCCGAACTGACTAATTTCATCTTGCATTCTAATTTTGTTAAAAAAACACCAATACCGGGTGTGGGAAAGAAATTAATATGGTTTCCTCCATTTTATAAATTTTACCAGCTTGAAATGAAAACAATTAAATTTAACACTTTCGACTTCCAATAGAAGGGGAGAAAACCCAGTCTTTCTTATTGTCTGAATACTACACAGGAAATTCTTAAGGCCACATTTCGACCAGTGACATATTTTGAATAAAATTACTTTAATAAATTTGCTTAAAAATAATTTTGTACACTTTGTGCCCCGCAACAGTATTTTCCATTTATTAACATTTCGGCTACTTTATCCAACAAAAAATTGTATTATCTAACTTTAGAGAAATCTATTATCATCTTGAAAATTACTTAAAATTAATTCCAGCCATTTGAAAATAGGATTACAGTATAAGATTAAAGAAATGATGATGATTTGGAAGTGCTTAAAGTATTAAGAAACAGGACAATTTCGCTAGAAATAAAGAGGAGAGTACTGGATTGCTATGTGACGTCGATTCTTCAATATGGCAGTAAATGTTGGACAATATCTTCAAAGATGAATGAAAAACTGGAAGCAGCTGAAATGTGGTTCTACAGAAGGATGCTGTGGATATCATGGACCGAACATGTGAGTAATGACGAGGTTTTGGAAAGGATAGAAACGAAAAAAATTAATACTGAGCATCAGGAAGAGCCAACTAAAGTTCCTGGGACATGCAATGAGGAAGGAGGGCTTGGAGAACCTGATACTACCAGGCCAGATAGAGGGAAAAAGAGACAGAGGAAAGCAGCGGGTAACATGTTTGAAGGACCTGATCAGGTGGATGACGGAAGGAGGGTTGCATGGTGCAACAGGAGAAAGCGTGCTAAGAGCCATCAGGAGCAGGGAGATGTGGAAAGCCATGATCACCTACGTCCTGAAAGGATATGGCACATAAAAGAAGAAGAAATGTGCAAAAGATACTTTCATTGGTGTAGATACTGTTTCAGGGTGAGTTATGGAAAGCATGAATCTTATACTAGTTTGCATATCCCCGGTTTTGGACATTATTATGTCAATAATATAATACCACTTTATTTGACGGAAGGAAAATAGTTGCTGAAAGGCAAAGGTTTGACAATTATGTTTTTTTCAGAGTTTTACTTTGCTAAATCATACACAAAATTATGTATATGAATTTTTATTTGTTTAGCATTATTATTTTTAAAAAGATACTTGTACTTGAATGTGAAGTCTGTTTTATTTAATATATATTTATAGTCACACAGTATATTATGACTTCCACTAGCCTTAATCGTTTGAGAAAATGTTCAGAAAATGTGTAATTTTCGGTAGGAATCGATCCTGCATACTCCCTCAACGAAGAGATTTCGTTTTATGATCAGACGTGTCTTTACCAATCGACCAACGAAAGATTTCATAGTAAACAAAGTTCAGTTTAACCTTTATATTGATTCTCCAGATTTTATCGAACGATTAACATCTGCTCAGACTGTATCGAAATATAAACAAACTCAACCGAAGACAACATTACGAAATTATACAGAATATTACGAAACTGGCATTAGAAGAAAATTTTAATTTTATTTGTTTAACATTAATTTTTTTTATGTATACTCGTATTTGAGTGGAAAGACTGTTTTATTATATATATATATATATATATATATATATATATATATATATACATATATATATATTACCGACCATACTTATTAGGCCACCCCAGTTCTTTTTTAAAGAAATGATGTATTTCATACAATTTTTAGTATATATTGCTAAATGAAAATAGAATGTTTCTTTTGTTATTATTACATCGCAAAATTATACAAAGCAAGGAAGCAAAGGTGAACTCGTCCAAATTACCCTAAATTTTCTTCATTCTTTCATTAATTAAACTGCAATTTACGTAATTATTAAATATTTATAAATTCATTTGATGAACATGTTATTGTGCAATATTAACAAAAGAACCATTGTATTTTCATTTACAATTATTTACTTGGCAATATATGCTAAAAATAGTATGAAATACATCATATTTTAAAACACTGAGGTGGCCTAAAAATTATAGCCGATAGTAAAAATATATCGTGTGTATACACTGCTTATATACAACACGTTAAAATTTCACTTCTCTAATTCCATGCACCTATGGCTTAGGGAGTGGCGACTCCGACTGACACCAAATCGGTCGAGTTTCGATTCCGGCCAGAAGTAAGTGGATGTGTCTAGCCACACTGATGGGCTGTGATACAGCGAAACAGGCTTATATGTGGACAACTAATATATATATATATATATATATATATATATATATATATATATATATATTGAGCACACTGGAAGAATGGCAGACTTTGAAAAAACAGTAGCTACTATAGCATCTACGCATCGTTCATTCAGTAATGAATTTGAACACTCACGCCACTGGCGTGTGAATGCATGAAATATCACACGCTAAAAGTCTGCCGTCCATAGCTCAGAGGTAGAATCGCCGACTGACGCCAATTCTGGGTTTCAATTCTGGGTAAAATGCAATCGGATATCTAACCGTACTGATGAGCTGTGATACAGATCTGTCTGAGGATTACTATATGTGAGTGTATGTATGTATGTATGTATATATATATATATATATATATATATATATATATATATATTTGACTACTTGTATATATATATATACAAGTAGTCAAATGATACATACACACACACACACATATATATATATATATATATATATATATATATATATATATATATATATATAAACAAATGTTTGGAGCTACAAAGTTTGGAACCAGTCTGCATATCTTTACGGAAGCCTTCTCTTTGCCGGCAGAAGGATTTTGTTAAGTCTCTTTATTTGTTGGGGGATATTTTATTTTAACTGTCCCTCAATAATTATTTACACGTGATTTCTCCTCCCCTCGTTATATATATATATATATATATATATATATATATATATATATATATTTTAGCGTTCCCCACGTTTTTTTTTTTTGCACTTCAATTTCGTTGTTGTTTTGTTCGTTTGATTTGTGATTCCAACGATTTTCTCCTGATGAGATGTTGGACGAAAGAGCACTGGTAATATATATATATTTTTTTTTTCTTTAATCCGAAATGGAAAAGTAGGAAGGTAAATTCCAAGATCTTTATTAGAGATTTCATGTCGAAATGTGCATTCGACATTTTTTAATTTTGAAAATTTTCTTTAATTTATATATATATATATATATATATATATATATATATATATAAGCATAATTTTATATATACATACGTATATATATATATATATATATATATATATATACGTATCATATGCACAGTAAATATAACACTTATCTGCATAGTCGAGGACATTTGACAAACGAGATAATTAGATAATTCGAGTGCAGAGTCTTATTTTTCTGAACATGATGACTGCGAGCCGGATATATTTTCTATATCTGATTATATAGGAAAACGGCGCCATAGGTTTGTAAGATGCACTACGTTGGGCCTGGGGTAGAAAAAAGGGCAAATGCACTGTTTGATTCTTGGAAGCATGCTGACTGACTACCACTTTCATCACTATACATCGACTTCACTAAGTAACTGTCACACGACGTAGATGGCTTCATCTCGATCAAATGGAGAACATCGCTTTCTGTATCCCTACAGTGTAATTAAGGAACTCAACCAGGAATGTACTTACAAGCCTCTTGGCGAGAATGAAGTCAAGTGAACACAGAATTCGAGTATAAAATTAAAAAAAAGAAAAGGGGAGAGAAAATGCCAAATATATATGTGGGATACTAAAATCAAGCAGGTAAAAAAAAAAATTAAAATACAATATTAAATACCTGGGAAGTGTTCTAACAGAAAACGTAAAGTGTGACACAGAAATCCGAAGTTGAATTGGCATGGTGAAGGACGCGTTCCAGAAGCTAAGTAAAGTATTATGAAACGGGAAAATTTCGCTATGTGGATTTGGATTGCTATGTGATGTCAGTTATTCAATAAAGAAGTGAATGCTGGACAATATCCTCGAAGATGAAGTAAAAACTGGAAGCAGCTGAAATGTGGTTCTACAGAAGGATGCTGCGGATATCATGGATCGAACATGTGAGCAATGATGAGGTTTTGGAAAGGATCGAAATGAAAAAGAAACTAATACTGAGCATCAGGAAGAGACAGCTACAGTTCTTCTGACATGCGACGAGGAAGGAGGGCTTGGAGAACCTAATACTAACAGGCCAGATAGAGGGAAAGAGAGACAGAGGAAAGCAGCCGATTACATATTTGAGGTCCTGAGCAGGTCGGTGACAGAACGAGGGTTGCGTGGTGTAACAGGAGAGAGCGTGCTAAGAGCCACCAGGGATAGGGAGACGTGGAAAGCCATGATCACCTACGTCCTTAAGGGACAATGCACATAGAAGGAGATCAGGCGAGTGTGAGGCATAACGAAAATTGAATTGAATCCGAAATATTATGATGACAACCATTAAAACCCTTGATGTAGTTTATAACTTCATATAATAAATTGAAAGTTAATAGAAATTCAGAAAAATGGAGGCAAATTTTGCAAATACCCCGTATGCAATACAATTCACGACCCTAAAGAAGATTTTGACCGTCTGTCCGTGCCAATAATCAGTTGGAAAAAGGCAAGATTCAACTACGAACATTTTAATGGAATGTTTGAAATGATAAAAGCATTTTATTGTCGAAAAACATAAAGATTTTGTCTCGGTTTCATTGCTTGTCTTTGTTTGTATAAGCATCCGGAAATATAATGTTATAAAAACGCAGCTTTTAAATACGGCCATTTATTCAGGCAGCAACTGGTAGTAGTAGTTGCGTTACGAGTGACAGTGATTACTGAGAAAGCCATTAACAAAACCACATTGCATTTTAATCTGAAATACAAAAGATTGTGTTGATGCTCACATACCAAAGAAGCTTGTTTAATCATTTTCAAAGAAAGTTTTTGTTTACCTTGAGTCTCAGGTAAAAGACTTTGTAAAAAATTATTTTTCACAAATAAAAAGAAATTCTAATACAAAGGTATTACTAAAATAACTATTTTTAATGGGGAGTCCTAAATAATGAAGAAAATATGAAAAACATACAACAACAATGATAAATCCTTTTAATGTTTAGTTCGATATAATAAGAAAAATATTAAAAACATATAACATCAATGATAAATCGTTTTTATTGGTTAGTTCGATATGATAAGAAAAATATTAAAAACATACAATAACGATGATAAATCCTTTTAATGTTTATTTCGAAATAATAAGGAAAATATTAAAACATGCAACAACAATGATAAATCCTTATACTGGTTAGTTCTAAATAATAAGGAAAATATTAAAAAACATACAACAGCGATAATAAATCCTTTTAATGGTTAGTTTGAAATAATAAGGAAAATATTAAAAATATACAACAACGATGATAAATCTTTTTAATAGTCAGTTCGATATAATAAGGAAAATATTAAAAAACATATAACAACGATGATAAATCCTTTTAATCGTTAGTTCGATATAATAAAGAAAATATTAAAAATATACAACAACGATAATAAATCTTCTAATGGTCAGTTCGATATAATAAGGAAAATATTAAAAACATATAACAACGATGATAAATCCTTTTAATCGTTAGTTCGATATAATAAGAAAAATATTAAAAACATATAACAACAATGATAAATCGTTTTTATTGGTTAGTTCGATATGATAAGAAAAATATTAAAAACATACAATAACGATGATAAATCCTTTTAATGCTTAGTTCGAAATAATAAGGAAAATGTTAGAAACATATGCAGCAACAACCATAGTAAAACACAATAATAATAATTGCTTTCTAATCGAGAATTCTAAATAAGGAACATATTATAAACATTCAACATCAACAACAAATCAGAAATAAGCATAAATCCTTTTAATGAAAATTTCGAAAGAACAAAAAAAAAAAATTATTAAAAACAACAACAACAACGATAAACCCTTTTATTTTCAATTTCGAAATAAGGAATATATTAAAATATATGGAATAACAATAATAATAATGCTAAATACTTTTAATTGAAAGTTTGAAATAACGAGGAGATTAATAAAATCTACCACACCACCAATAGCAACAGAAGCAATTACATAACCACTATTTTTACTACTACTACTACTACTACTACTACTAATAATAATAATAATAATAATAATAATAGTGAAACAATAACGAAGGTAATAATAAAAAATACAATATTAATAAAAGAAACAATGACAACATCAAAAACAACATAAAAAGCAAAATGTTTCTCTCTTCGGAAATAACAAATAACAAATCTGCACGCATGCGTATGAAAAAAAGAAGTACCTAATTGTGGGAGAATATTAACTCAGTGGAATACAATAGCTCTCCACATGAAGTCTGAATATCCTCCAATCGTATCTCACTGATACTGCAACTATTTGATACACAACAATGACGGATGTTATTAACTAAACGGCATCTTCAAAACGAGGCTCGATATGGCTCGTGTGTGGGATGACTTTCCACTTCTCTTTAAGAAGACGGTGGAAGAAGAAAGCCAAGATTTCAGTAAATGCCGATTCTACGCCACAATGACAGACATTTACTAATTCGGTGTACGTGAGAAATGTTTGATTATTTAGTTAATATATTTATTCCTTCTTATTCAAATCTTTTATCAGCTCATTGATACATTGAATCAATCGCTTACATTGTGCAGTATCTTTGAGAACTTATCTATGGTGGATAATTGAATGACAAACTTGATAAGTCTATATAAGTCTATATATATATAAATAGCTTATCGGTGGATATTTATCAAGACATTCTGAAAATAATGTCTGATTTTAGCATAAAACTTTTTTGTTCTAATAAATAATTTCAACGGTTGTACAAAAATATATTACTCATTCTTAATGATTAAAATATTTCCTTTGTTAATTTCATACCTGTTTCTATCTATAGTAGAAATAACAGCAAAAACACCCATTCCCAAATTATTAAATAAAAAACACACAGATGCATACTGAGATTTCTTCCTAGCCAATAATATATGACAATCCTCGATCTCATTCGACTTAGAATCTCACAGCACACAGGCTCCTCTCGGACAAGCAATATGGTTTCCGCTTCACCAGGTCTACTGCTGATATGCTAACGACCATCACCGAGTACATATACCAGGCTTGCCTCCCAGAGAGTAAAACACTACGCCTCCTTGATCTCACACTTTCAGCGGACCTCAAATGAAATGACTATATCGAATCCATTGCTAAATCCGCTGCTATGAAAGTCGGTTCTCTGTGTAGGGCCCGGAAGTTTTTTCCGTCTAAATCTATCCTGCACATTTATAAATCTACCATCCGCCCGTGCATTGAATACTGTTGCCATATCTGGTCGGGTGCCCCTGCTGTTCTTCTCGGGCTTCTAGACAAGGTTCAGAGGAGAGTCCGCAATGTGATAGATACCGACTTGGCAGACCGCCTGCAGTCTCTCTCCCACCGGCGCAACTTGGCTTCCCTGTGTCTCTTCTATAAATACTTTCACGGCTTCTGCTCCGATGAACTTAGATCACTAGTGCCCGCTAAATACGAATTTGAACGAGATACTAGATTAGCAACTAGATCCCACCCTTTTACAGTGAAACCGATAAAATGCAGCCGTAACTTCTACTCCAACAGTTTCTTTCCTCGCACTTCTCGACTGTGGAATTCTCTTCCACACGATTGCTTCCCCGACGGCTACAATCTCCAGGAGTTTAAATGTAAGGTCAATAGGCACCTCCTAACACACTAACCTGCTTCCATTCTATCAAACACTCTTCCCATCTGCCCAACCCTCATCCTAGCTATCCTTACTCATCTGTCACCTTCCTCCTAACATTCCCTATGTCTAACCACTCCTTCTCTTTACTTTCCCCTATGTAGCCCCATGCGCAATAGTGGCAGTGGAATGCCTTGCTTGGGGTGAGATGATTAAAAAAAATGTTCTTTATTGAAGCCAGAACGTTGTGATCGCTTGTCTGTTGCTTTGTCTTATTGCTGTTGCTTTGTCTTATTGCTGTTGTTTTGCCTTATTGCTGCTGCTTTGTTTTATTGTTGTGGCTTTGTCTTAATACTGTTTTTGCTTTGTCTTATTGCTGTTGTTTTGCCTTATTGCTGCTGCTTTGTTTTATTGTTGTGGCTTTGTCTTAATACTGTTTTTGCTTTGTCTTATTGCTGTTGCTTTGTCTTATTGCTGTTGTTTTGCCTTATTGCTGCTGCTTTGTTTTATTGTTGTGGCTTTGTCTTAATACTGTTTTTGCTTTGTCTTATTGCTGTTGCTTTATCTTATTGCTGTTTATTACTGCTGCTTTGTCTTATTCCTGTTGCTTAGTCTTATTACTGTTGCTTTGTTTTACTGCTGCGGCATTGTTTTTACTGCTGTGGCATTGTCTTTGGCTGTTGCTTTG
The DNA here is from genome assembly GCA_037127315.1 of Ascarosepion bandense. Taxonomy (NCBI): domain Eukaryota; kingdom Metazoa; phylum Mollusca; class Cephalopoda; order Sepiida; family Sepiidae; genus Ascarosepion; species Ascarosepion bandense. Next base: position 2,805,159 of record JBBBDQ010001448.1, read on the forward strand.
CCTTATTAGTGCTGCTTTGTTTTATGGTTGTGGCTTTGTCTTATTTCTGTTGCTTTGTCTTATTGCTGTTGCTTTGTTTTAATACTGTTGCTTTGTGTTATTGTTTTTGCTTTGTCTTACTGTTGTTGCTTTGACGATACATTGAATTTACATTGAATCAATAGCAAAATACACTGCTAGGAAATTTGAGTCACTGTGTCGGGCCGGGAAGCTTTTTTCACTTGATTCCATTTTACACACATGCAAATCAATCGTCTGACCGTGCATGGAATACTGTTGTCATATCTGGTCAGGTGCCTCTGCTGTTTGTCTCAGTGTTCTTGACAGGTTCCAAAGGAGAATCTGTAATGTGATTGGTCCCGACTAGACAGCTCGACTCCAACCACTTTCTCATTGGCGGATTGTGGCTTCCTTCTGTCTCTTCTATCAATATTTTCATGGCTTCTTCTCTGACGAACTTGGGTCACTGGTTCCCCCTGCACAAGAATTTACTCTGACAACCAAACTGGTAATAAGATCACTCCCTTTTACAGTTAGATCAACCAAATGCAGGCGACAATTCTATTCCATCAGCTTCTTTTATGTACAAGATGGACTCAGGCGGGAAAATCTTCCTAGCCCGCCACGGTAACCCAACATTCATAGCACTCGATTTAGCTATTGACTCAATGTAATGGTCCCACTTTAGGCCGAGGGAGAAGGTAAGACCGCAGAGGCACAGTGTATTGCTTTCCTGGAGACTCGCTTGGTTCATGATGGGTAGGAGGCACTGCCTCTGGTGGTTGACAGATAGCAGCTTCGTTTTAGAAGCATTAAAATTTACAAGCCATTTCTTACCCAAGTCTACCACAAAGTGGAGGTCCTGCTAAAGATCAGCAGAGAGTATATCTTTGTCCGCTTCGCCAGATCTTTTACTCTGGCGGAAGTAAATGGTGGTGTCATTAGCGTAGATGCCCACTTGAGGTTTGATCACGTCAAGGAGATCATTTATGAAAATCCGAAAGATCGTCAGGTTTAGGATAGAGCCCTTGGAGACATCTGCGTTCCCGTGGTAGGATGTATAGACATGCCCGTTCAAGACGAACTTCATTATGGAGTTTGATAGGAAAGATTGGATCAAACCAAGTAAAAATCCAGTGATACCATAACCCTGTATTTTGGGCACAAGGCCAGCGTGCCAGACCCTATCAAATACTTTGGAGATATCCAGGGCAACAGTTTGAGCTTCACTGAACTTATCGAGGGCCTGGTATATGTACTCAGTGATGGCTGTTAGCATATCGGAAATAAACCTCGCAAAAGCAGAAGCCATACTGTCTGTCTGAGAAGAGTTTATGGGCGGTGAGATATTTTAGCATTAATGATAGCCTCGAACACTTTGCCGAAAATTGGTAGGAGGCTGATAGGGCGATAATTAGAGGGGTCCGAAGGTTCCCCTATGTTCTTAAATACAGGAACCACAGAAGAGGATTTCAAACAGACAGGAGTTTAGAGATGATAGAGGAGAGTTCAGGGACACATTTCTTCAGGACAATGACCGGGATTCTGTTACCTCCGCTCGTCTTATGGGGGTCAACTTTTGAAATTATCTTAGATACCAGAAAGGGTGTCATTTAAACATCTCTCAGTTGAGTCTCAGTTCTAAGAAGGTAGTCGGGTGGGGATACTACAGATGAGTCAGCTGTGGAGTTCGATGAGAATCTCCGAGCAAAGCATTCGGCCTTGTCCACAGATGCCGTGAGGATTTCAAATGTATTAACCGAGGAATGGATGGAGGATAAACAATTGACAATAAATACCTATAAAATGTAGCCTGACAAAACCCACTTCAATGTATCAGAGTAGTATCTCATATGATGAGTGTCACCATTTCAACAATATCGGACCATCAAGAATACTGGTGAGGAAACCTGATAGATGAGTTCTACATAAACTTAGTGCGAGTGAAAGGGTTCGCTGTTTTGAAGTGTGTTCGATGCTGCAGCTGTGAAATTCAGATGGTCCATTTCTTGATCGAATAGTGACTTGTGATGAGAAATCTCTCTTTTACAACAATCGTAAAAGAGCAGCTCAATTGGCATTGTCCGTTAAATCTACTTTGAAGCTCACCGGTTCGTTGCTGCCGAGGTATACTGCTAGCAAGCTGAAGAATTTCACTTATTAATCGACAATGTCGAATTCTGATTCATGAATTGAACATCGTAACATAATACTATTATATATGTGTGCACCCTCATGTGTGTATTAATTCACATAACTATATATATATATATATATAACACTGAAGATAGATTAGAAGAGATTTATTATACAATATAACACTAAACCAATAGACGTACAAGAACAATCAATGAATAGTAACAGGAACGATCAAGCAGAAAATGTCTCCGCCTATGACCTATGCGTCCGTCTAGTGACGTATGCGGTATTTAACAACCTTCCCACGTAAGGTTATATGCGACACAAGGTCTTTTTATTGTGGGTGTTCCCGGCCATATAGCCAGGCCAAAAAATGTCTGTCTATTTTTCCCCAGTCGTGGATCTACCCTTCGGCGGAACCACGACTGGGTTTGTGCTCTCTGCTCGGAAACAGACAGAGCCCTCTACCCGAAGACAGAGAGCTGACAGTGTCATAGATCCGTCTAGTGACGAATGCAGACGTATGCTCTAGTCATGGCCTTTTATAGACTAGACCATATACATTACGGGGTAGGATAGGATGTTCCTCTACAACAGTTATTTATTATTTTGTGTGGTTTCTCAACAAGAATCCACAACAATATCCGACCAACCATAGTGCTGGCAAGGTGAAGAATCTCGATAAATGGCTTCCACATGAACTCGGTGAAAGTCACAACGTTCGACGTTTTGAAGTGTGTTCGATGCTGCATCTGTGAAATACAGATGGTCCATTTCTTTATCGAAAAGTGACTTGTGATGAGAAATCTATCTTTTACGACAATCGTAAAAGAGCGGCTCACTTGGCATTTTCCGTTAAATCTACTTTGAAGCTCACCAGTTCATCGTTGCCGAGGGATACTGCCAGCAAGCTGACGAATTGCACTTGTTAATCGACAATATCCAATTCTGATTCATGAATTGGACATCGTCAATTAACAAGTCATAAAAGAACTCTTTCTCGTCAAGACATATTTGTAGTAAAATGATCAAAAATACATCTTTATAGAAAACTTACCAATAATATATACTTATATTAAAATAACCAACAATATATAATTACTAGCAGTATAGCCCGGCGTTGCTCAGGTGTAATGAAAGCTTTAAAACTAATCCATGGTCCTGGAGCTCACACTCTTTGGACATTGACATGAAAGACTAAAAAGCAATAGTTGTTTCCAGTTAAAGCGAAACCGTAGACTGAAAGAAAAATCAATGGATGTAAGTCAAATTTTGATTTCCTGGTATTGATATCAAATAAGTTTTTTCCGTCGTAAACTAAATTTTGAAGGCTAAATAGGTCCTCTGAATAAATGGTATCATGGCTGAGACTAAGAACTACAATTATACCTACTTAGAGCCAAACCCGAAGTAAAAACTAAAATAAAAGGGCTGAAAAAAATACAGAGATGCAGGCAGATAAACACACACACACACACACACACACACACACACACACACACACACACACACACACACACACACACACACACACATCTTGCCTTTTATATATATATTTTATCGATTTTCTGCACTATTGTAAGAACTGTAACCTTGAAACTTATGAATATCGTTTCTTATGTCTTTGTCTCTGAATGTATCAATTTTGATTAAAAACTTAAATTTTAGTGCACTGAGGCAAATATTGTTCCTTAGGATTGCGTCGAACGAACCATCTCCCATCACAACCGAAAAGGTTAAATTTTGACACTAAAATTAGCGTTAAATTTAGAGCAGGTATTGTGATGGTGTTTGGCATGATTTCAGTTGGTGGTACGGGACCTCTTGTTAGACTACACTGTAAAGTTAACGCAGCTGTATACAAAGATATATTGAAGAAACATGTTGTACCTAATTTGAGAACTGCAATTAATCAATGTATTTATGCATGATAACGCGCCATGTCACACAGCAAAGTCTGTTAAAATATCTTTTTTCAGAGGAGTATGTTACTGTTACGGAGAAGCCTGTTTAAAGCTCAGACATGTATCCTATTGAGAATGTTTGGAAGTTACTAAATGAAAGAACAAAGAAAAGATTCCAATAAATGTCAAAGAACTATGGACTCATTTGAAAGGAGAATGGCCTAAAAAATTATTTAATGAATGCAAGACATAAATTTTCTCATGTAGCAAAAGATGTCAAGCAGTTATTGAAATTAAAGGTTTTTCACATTAAGTACTAATGAATTATGAATGCTATTTTTGTTTGAATATGATCTATCCATTATAATAGTATGAATTTGTTAATCGTTCTGATGTTTTTGATCGTCTATGTTTTTCGAATGTTATATAATTATTCTTATAACTTTATCAAAATAAGTTTTTTGAGATTTATATTTTGGAATTATATAATTTATCTTTATGTACTTATTTTTCTTTGATAAAATGTTCTGTGAAGCCTTAGAATAAAAAGTTATTTCACATTTAAACTTTTTCTTAACATCGTTCTGTTATTTATGCTTATATTTATAAGAAAATTACATGATTATAGTAAACTCACCAACTACACACATATATATGTAAACATGTTACGGAAATTAACGAATTTTAACGGAACTTGGTTATAAGCAACTGACAATTTGTAATGAATTATTTTGAACATTATTTTTACCGATACTCGTATTTAAGTAGATATTCTGTTTTTAATTAAACAGTATTTTTATATTTATATCTACCGGCCTGACTATTTACGATAAATTTTTATTACGAAATTGTGTGTTATCCAGCAGGATTCGAACCTGCGACCCCTATTACATAGGAGAAGCATACCATTTGATCTGGTATCGTCTTGACCACTCGACCATGAATAGCCTCTTGATCAGACGAGGTTTTTCTCATGCTTACATAACACAATTTTCGATTCACCGTAAACAAGCATATCTGCTCTGAAATGTATCGTAATGTCAACAAATGTAAACATGTTACGAAAATTAACGAATTTTAACGAAACTTGGTTATAAGCAACCGACAATTTGTAATGAATTATTTTGAACATTATTTTTACCGGTACTCATATTTAAGTAGATATTCTGTTTTTAATTAAACAGTATTTTTATATTTATATCTACCGGCTTGATTATTTACGATAAATTTTTATAACGAAAATGTGTGCTACCCAGCAGGGTAGCACACATTTTCGTTATAAAAATTTTCGTAATCAGGCCGGTAGATATAAATATAAAAATACTGTTTAATTAAAAACAGAATATCTACTTAAATATGAGTACCGGTAAAAATAATTTTCAAAATAATTCATTACACACATATATATATTAAAATTACCAACATTACCTGTTTACAGCAAACTTACCAACATTACATTTTTATAATAAAATTGACAACAGTACCTATTTACAGTAAATTTCCACCAATACATATTTATTGTAATATTACCAGCAATACATGTTTATTGTAAACTTAACAAAAATTCATAATTCTCGTGAAATGACGAACGATACCTGTTTATAGTAAAATTAGTTACAGTAAATATCTATGGAAATTGCATTGTGTTGCAGTGAATATCGGCTCGAAACGACGAATCGTGAGGCCGAGTTCGAATCCCAGTTGAATTTCTTGCATTCACTAACGGGAGTAAATAGTACCATGGCTGAGACTGAGAACTACAATTATACCTACTTAGAGTCAAACCCGAAGCAAAAACTAAAATAAAAGGGCTGAAAAAATACAGGCATACAGGCAAATAAACAGTCACACAGACACACACAAACAACTTGCCTTATATATATATATATATATTATCGATTTTCTGCACTATTATAAGAACTGCAACCTTGAAACTTCTGAATATCGTTTCTTATGTCTTTTTTTATGAGTGTATCAAATTTGATTAAAATCGGACCACTCCTTCTATAACCCGATTTTTTCGATTATCGATTTTCGATATTTATCTGGGATGCCTCGACACAAAACCTAGCTAACAACACTCGCAGATGCTTATAGTACAACTGTGTGAATGTTCAAGAAAATCGGTTCAGCCGTTTCGGAGTCTATAGGTAACGGACGCACACACACACACACACAGACAAAGTTCCATTTATAAATAAGTTTAGATTAGATTAGCTATACAGAGTCATCTACTTACACTGATGATAGCTGAGAGTCATTCACAAATTTATCAATGTAGACAGAATTTTTAACATCTTCAGTTCACTTAACGATGAATTATCTTCATGCATAAAAAGGGCATAGGGCGCTTTTCTCTGCTGTGAAAGAATGTGTGTATTCAGAGATAGGATTAAAACATGCGCCAAGTTTGAACTGTACACTGCATGCGTTCTAACCTGTCTCTTATACTCATTTGAAACATGGATGCTCACCTGAGATATCTGAAAAAACTCGAGCGCTTTCATTTGCACTACTTAAGAGCAGTTGCAGTTATCCAAACGACGTCTGATACTACAGATACAGAACTCCTGTAAGAAGCGAATGCTAAACAATTCAAAGATTTTGCTAAAGATTCACTAACACTATGTAAAAGTAATGATTCCAAATGTGAAGCATTCAGTCAGATAATTGCCAAACGTGATACACGCTTGGGCGATCATCTCTCTTCCCAACTTCCTCATCTAAATAACTGTTGACTCTTTCAGTAAAGTGCCAGACGTTATGCACGCTAGGACGATTCTGTCTCTGTTTTAAACAATGACTGGCAGAAGATATTTTGCCGTAGTAGATTTCCATTACTTTCTGCGGTTGCCAGTCAAGGCTAGAGAACTCAGTCTGTCCTACTATTGTACCGATAGATAGTTAGATAGATATATAGATAGACATGAGCAGAGATAGATAGACATGAACAGATATAGATAGACAGACAGACAGACAGATAGATAGATAGATAGATAGATAGATAGATAGATAGATAGATAGATATGAACAGAGATAGCGAATAGATAGATAGATAGATAGATAGATAGATAGATAGATAGATATGAAAAGGATTGCGACTAGATAGATAGATAGATAGATAGATAGATAGATAGATAGATAGATTGCGACTAGATAGATAGATAGATAGATAGATAGATAGATAGATAAATTGCGACTAGATAGATGGATATATAGACAGATAGATATGAACAGAGATAGCAACTAGATAGATAGATAGATAGATAGATAGATAGATATGAACAGAGCGATTAGATAGATAGATAGATAGATAGATAGATATGAACAGAGATAGAGAATAGATAGATAGATAGATAGATAGATAGATAGATAGATAGATAGATAGATATGAAAAGAGAGAGCGATAGATAGATAGATAGATAGATAGATAGATAGATAGATAGATAGATAGATATGAAAAGAGAGAGCGATTAGATAGATAGATAGATAGATAGATAGATAGATAGATAGATACTCTATGAAAGGATATGACTATTCCTGACATAAACGTACTTTCTTATCGTTGGAAGCTCCTGTTGAAAATAACAAATGGCTCTTATTGTGTTTTACTTATATAACAAACATCACATTGCAGTTGTATCGTTTCTTTGTTGCCTTTACCGGGGCCGGGAGACGGGACCTTGGTCTACCACCATGTGCCTTGTTATGTCTGACTGATCTTTGCACATCGTTTAGAAGATGACTGATGTCAATAAATAATTCATAATTGCTCACTGCTCTGCTAGAAGTTCTAATAATGATGACTAGATAGGTTTGTATTTCACGGACAGCTCCGCCACTCTTTGTAAACAATCTGTAGCAGGCCAGGATTTGCTATTATCACATTTTCTGGCTACCCTCTTTGTTTTAAACCTTGTTATTCACATTTTCTTTGTTGTATAGGGTTGTAGTGCAATGGATATCGACTCGGAATGAGAAATCGGAGAGCCGGCTTAGAATTTCAGTTGAATTTATTGCAATATCATACGCCGTATTACTTTTGGGAAAATTATGAATCAATCTTTTCTCCGCCCAGATATGGGTTAAATAGCAGGGCACATTGGGTTCTGTAACCTTGGCTGGCAACCAGTCTACCGCAGAAATAGCAACCTACTGGGGGAAAATCTTCTGCCTAGTCAGTTATGTCTAGGAAAATCGCCCAAGAGTGTATTATGTAAGGCACTTAGCTAAATGACTGACCGATCCTCGGGAAAGGTATGAATCCAATTCTTCTGCCTTGAGTTGTCTCAGTCTGTTAACATCTATCTATCTATCTATCTATCTATCTATCTATCTATCTATCTATCTATTCTTTTATATTCTACTATATCTATCTATCTATCTATCTATCTATCTATCTACTGCATTATTTTCTATCTATCTATCTATCATATCTATCTATCTATCTATCTATCTATCTATCTATCTATCTACTGCATTCTTTTCATATCTATCTATCTATCTATCTATCTATCTATCTATCTATGTCGCAATCTATCTATCTATCTATCTATCTATCTATCTATCTAGTCGCAATCTCTTTTCATATCTATCTATCTATCTATCTATCTATCTATCTATCTAGTCGCACTCTCTTTTCATATTTAATCTATCTATCTATCTATCTATCTATCTATCTATCTATCTATCCTTTCCTGTCCTATCCTATCCTATCCTATCATAAATCTGACTTTATTATGCTAATCGATATCTTAGAAATGGTCATGCATTTTTCCATGAATAGTGACGTTTTCAACTTCAATATGAGCCGTTGAGAAAATTACCACGAAAATGCATTTTCTTTTAAATGATTATATGACTGAATTATGCTGAGATGTTTTATACTTTTATTAGACAAAGCGTAAAACCTAAAACTCATTCAAATAAAGATATGTTAGATTTAATTTTTGAAGTATTTTTGTTCAAAATAGGTTTCGTATTAACCAAAATAATATTGATAAAACTTTCAGGATATCGTCTTCCGAGCAAAATATTATTAAAAGAAGAATAAAACATGTCCTTATCATACAAAATATTTAAATTACTGTTTGAAAATCTAAAAATTTGAATGCGAGATAAAAATCGCTACCAAATATAGGCTTACTATCGAAGAGGAATAATGGCGAAATCATAATCAATTTTGACGAAATTTAAATTTAATCAATTACGTAAGAGTCTTACAACTATGTCAGGCTGAAACACAAGTTCCTGTACAATTAAGCAAAGTTAAGCCATGTCGATCCTGGTCGGTACCTATACGGGTGTCTGCTTAGGAATGCTACCTTCTGTGTGCCTAGATGTGCGGGTGGTGTAATGGATAACGAGCCGGAAATTGGAGTAGAATGTTTCATTCCAATTCCATTTGGGTTATATTCGCTTATGCACATTTACTTAGGGAAAATTAATTATCCATCTCGTCTCCCTATAGCTATAGGTTAATTGTTAAGATTTGTATCGCTAAATCATTATCTCCCCCTACCAAAAAAACTCTGACAATCTGAAAATATTTTCTGGATTTAAATAACCTACAAAGGGTTGATAAACTGTAAAAAACAATACAACAATCAACCAAATACAGAGTAGCTACCCAGACATATCTTTGAGATTTATTTACATTCTCTGAAATATAAATGTATAGGAGCTACTGTGGTCACAAAGTCAGGAATCAAATGTAATATAGAATTGATCCCCCATTTTATATCCACATGATAATTTCTTGCATGTTTATCAAATTTGGATTAGGTATGAAACAAACATCTTTCACTTGAAGCCACATAAATATGGCTCTACAGAAGGATGATGAGGATACCGTAAACCGAACACGTGAGCAACAGCTAAATTTTAGAGAAAATGGAAAACAGAAATTCAGTCAGTCAGTAAAGTGTCATACGTGAAACACGCTTGGGCGATCATGTCTTGAAAGAGGCATGACTGACTGAGTAGAAGATTATCCCGCAGTAGGTTGCTATTGCTTTCTGCAGTAGACTTGTTGCCAGCCAAGGCTATAGAACCCAATGTGTCCTGTTATTTAACCCAAACTGGAGGGAAGAAACGGATTAATACCTTTCCCAAGGGTATTTGCGCGTAAGCGAATGCAAGGAATTCAACTGGAATTTGAACTCGGGACCCCGATTTTTCGTTCCGAGACGATATCCACTGTACCACAACGCACAGCGTTAAAAAGTAGAAAAAGACAGTTGAAATTCCTAGGGCACATGTTGCTTTCCTCTGACTCTCTTTCCCTCTATAAATCTTGTGAGTATCAGATTCTTTAAGCTCCCTTTCCTCATTACATGTTCCAAAAACTTCAGCTGTTTTCCTGATGTTATGTATTAGTTTTTATCTACTCCATCCTATGTAAAATTTCGTCGTTGCTAACATGCCCGGTCCATGGTATCCTCAGCATTCTTCTGTAGAACCCCCATTTCGGTTGCTTCAGGTCTTTCATCTTTGATAAGATTTTCCAGCATTCGCTGCCATATTGAAGGACAGACATCACATAGCAATCTAGTACTCTCTTCTTTGTTGCAAACAAAATCTTCCTGTTTCTCAATACTCTACTCGGCGGGTGCTGGGCATGACGGTAAACTACATCCTCTGATTGGAAGGTTGTGAATAGCACGGAGCCACCTCTTAATTGTTGTTGCTCCCAGGTCCACCCTAACTCGGAGTGGTAGCACCTGTTAGGGTCCCAGATATGGGCAAATCGTTAACCCCCAAACTGGGGTCAAAACACTATGATTGTATAAAAATAAACTTTTACAGAAATATATGCATAAAAATAAACTTTTATAGAAAATATACGTTTTTGAAGGAAAAATATTACCAACAAGATATTTTTGAAGAAAAAATTATTGCCATAACACATTTTTTAATGAAAAAAATTATTCTCAGCAAAACATTTTTGAATGCAAAACTAGAAGACATTTTTAGTTTTCTAAAATCAAAAAGAATAAAAAGAAAAGATTTCCATTAAAATCTAACTAAAGCCATCTTTTTGGCATTAAATAACCTACAGAGATTGATATGCCGTTAAACAAAACTCAAAAACTCATAACTCTTTTCAGCTTTTTTAATAAATCTTTGGCCATGCCAACAGGCCTTTGGATTTCATGGTCACACTTTCCGTCCTCTGTTAGAACACTTACCAGATATTTAAAACTCTGTGTCTGTTTGCTACTCCGATCTGTAGTTGGCATTTTGGGTTTCTTTTTTTTACTGAGGACCATATTCAGTTTTCTTATAGTTTATATGTAGTAGCGATCTTGAATAAATGGTTGACGGAACAAAATTAAAAAAAAGTTTTGAAATTTTTCGGGTATATAATCAGGAGAAGGACACTAAGGATACCATGAATGAAGCACGTGAGCAACGATGAGGTGTGGGAAAAAGATGCAAACGAAGAGGAAACTCATATTAATTATCAGGAAGAGACAAATGAGCTTCCTGGGACACGTTATGAGGAGAGAGGGCCTAGAGAACTTAATACTCACAGGTCGGATAAAGGGAAGGAGAGACAGGTAAAAATAAGATAAAATGAAATAATTATACATTAAAAAAACGTCGTATTTCATTTACTGCGGGCTTACGGCCATATCACCGAAGTTTAAGCAACGTTGAGCCTGGTCAGTACTTAGATAGGTGACCGCTTCTGTATGAGCTTAAGGTAAACATTGCAAAAATTAAATAGGTAAGATTTTTTTTACGATTACTCCGACTCTTGCATATCAATGTATGTATTTAGCTGTTCACCCACGCATTTTATTCAATGATAGACTTTATCAAGGTAAGGAAATTAAATGAATTTTATAAAAAATTTAAATATCTGGCAAGTGTTTTGACAGAGGATGGAAAATGCGATACGGAGATCCAAAGAATGAAATGACCAAAGACACATTTCAGAAGCTTACCAGAAAACTGAAAGACAGGAAAATCTTATTAGAAAAAACAGAAAAGAGTGCTAGATTGCTATATGACATCTGTCCATCTGTATGGAAGTGAACGCTGGACGATCTCCTCAAGGATGAAGGAGAGGTTTGAGGCAGCAGAAGTGGGGTTTTAGAAAAGGATGCTGAGGATAACATGGACAGAGCACGTGTGCAACGATGAGGTGTTGGAAAAGGATGCAAACGAGAAGAAAACTCATATTAAATATCAGGAAGAGACAAATGAGGTTTCTAGGACACGTAAAGAGGAGGGAAGGCACAGAGAAGTTAGTACTCACAGATCGCATAAATGGAAGGAAAGACAGGGAAAAGCAGCGCGAGACTTACTCGTTAGGTCTGAGCAAATGGATGGTGGAGTGGGGCTTAGAGATAACAAAAGGAAAAAGTACTGAGACCGACAAGAGACAGAGTCAAGTGGAAGTCCATGATCGTCTACGTCCTGAAAGAACACGGCACACGAAGAAGAAGAAAAAATTCGTGGGTGAACTTGATACGATAATTAGTAGGTAGGTATTGAGGAAAGGTATTGAGGCAGCAGAAATGTGGTTTTACAGAAGGAGGTTAAGGATACCATGGATGGAGCACATGTGCAACGATGGGGTGTTAGAGGGGATGAAAACGAGAAGAAAACTAATAATAAATATCAAGAAGAGACAAACGATGTTCCTAGGACACGTAATGAGGAGGGAGGACCTGAAGAACTTAATACTCACAGGTCGGATAAATGGAAAGAGAGACAGGGGAAATCAGCACGAGACGTACTTTTTAATACATGAATATAAATAATCCATGAATATTTTAAGACGATACATGAATATTTTGAGATGGTATATAAATATGTATGATAAAATGATACGTAAATATTTTAATATGGTACATGAAGATTTTAGTAATGATACATGAGTATTTTAAGCTGATTCATAAATAAATTAAAATGTTACATGAATCTTTAAAAATCATATATGAATATTTTAGTGATAAATCATGAGAATTTTAAGACGATGCATGATAACTTTAAGATGGTCCATAAAAATGTTATAGATGAAACATGAATATTTTAAGATGATACATAAGTATTTTTAAATGGTATATAATATTGTAAAAAAATACATGATTATGTTAGAGAAGAAAAATGAATTTTCTAAGATGATATCTGAATATTTTAAGATGATGCAAGTCTAAGTAATTTTAAGAAATTATATGAGTTTTAATAAATTATACATAAGCATTTTAATATGATGTATGAATGTTTTAATATAACACATGAATATTTTCAGATTATAAATAAATATTTCAGAATCATACATGAATATTTTAGTGACGAAATATGCGTATTTTTAGATGATGCATGAATATTTTAAGATGGTCCATAAATATGTTAGAGATGAAACAGGAGTATTTTAAGATGGTCCATAAATATGTTAGAGATGAAACAGGAGTATTTTAAAATGATACATGAGTATTTTATGATGGTCCATAAATATGTTAGAGATGAAACAGGAGTATTTTAAAAATGATACATGAGTATTTTAAGATGGTCCATAAATATGTTAGAGATGAAACAGGAGTATTTTAAAATGATACATGAGTATTTTAAGATGGTCCATAAATATGTTAGAGATGAAACAGGAGTATTTTAAAATGATGCATAAATATTTACAAATCGTATATAAATATGTTAAAACTTTACATGAATATGTTAGAGAAGATTAATAGATATTTTAAAATGAAGGAAGAGTATTTTAAGAAGTTATATGAGGTTTTTAGAAAGGATACATAATCATTTTAAGATGATGTATGAATATTTGATATTATACCTGAATATGTTAAGATTATACATGAATATTTAAAAATAATAAATGACTATTTTAGAGATAGTACCTGAGTATTTTAAGACGATGCATGAAAGTCATAAGATAATACATTTAGTATTTTGATATGATGCATGTATATTTTAAGACAATACATGAATATTTTAAAATGATACATGGGTATTTAATATAATACATGAATATTCTAAGTTGATACATGAATATTTTAAGGTGATTCATATAATGGCAAACTTAATGTTCTAAAAGCATCACTATCTTTCAACAACTAATATTTTAAACTTTGGTACTGTTTCAAGTCTAACAATATGAGCTGGGATGAAATATAGATAATATGTTTTAATAAGGATCTAATGAACAAATAGGAATCAAATATGGGTCGCAATTCGACGAAATGATACTATAATGAAGAAACTTTTATCGATCTAACATGTTTCACTTTTATTAAATCTTCATTAAAGAATAAATAAATTCATAAAGAATAAAAAAGCCAGAAATAAATTCTGGCTTTTTTTACTTTTCTGTTGTTGAATTTTCATTGGCCAATTCTGTTTCACGTGCATTCTATTTGCTCTCCTACGCCCTCTATCTTAGGTCCTACGCTCTTTCTGATCTACATTAATGATCTCCCCGATGCCATAAGATCCCAAGTAGGCATGTACGCCGATGTCACCACAGTTTACTCTCGCCTCGATCAAAAATCTCGTATGGTCCACAAAGCGAACCTCGCTGCCGAGCTTAAGAAGGACATTCAATCCGTAGTGGCGTTTGTGAAATCAATGTTATAACCACTTTTCTTTCCTTATATTACATACGCGTTTGAATTGTTGTCTATTCTTCGGTATTTCTGCTCAACTTTATCAGTCTATCTTACCTTCTTGGTATGTTGATTTACGATTTTTTATTTTATTTTAATTTTTGTCTTTAATTTTTGTCTTTAATTTGCCTGAATTTTTTAACAGGTGTAGTATTTTGCTATTGTAAAATATTTTTACGTTTAAATCTCGTTTTGACTTCACAGTAGTTTCGCTGTTTGAAGGAATTTTTAAGGGTAGAGGTGGTGTAGCATCAGTCATTATTTCTTCCTCTCTCTCTCGACTTCAACTAACCCAAGATGGCGGGCCATTACGAAAATATTCTGGGAAAATGACAGAACGAATCCTGCTTCGGTATTTCTGCTCAACTTTATCAGTCTGTCTTACCTTCTTGGTATGTTGATTTGCGATTTTTATTTTATTTTAATAATAATAATAAATTTAATAATAATAATAAATTTTTATTATTATTATTATTATAATTATTATTGGAGTAGATAGTACCCTCCATCACCCAGTTTTACACTCCACCACCTTCTATTGAGCAGGAGTGGAGGTGATCGCCTTATTTCTTGTTTTGGAAGGGTTTTCCGGAACACTCTCCTTCGACTTCGGTCGTGGTTTCCGGCTTTCTCTTTTCCAATTTTTTCACTTTTCCTTATTTATTTATTTATTTTTTCAATTGGAGTAGATAGACTGAACTATCGCCCGGTTCACACTCCACCCATGTCTATTGAACAGGTGTAGAGGCTCATCCCTTGTTCCCTGTTTAGGATGTGGTTTCCGGCTTTCTCTTTTTCAATCTTTTCACTTTTCTTTATTTTTTTTTCCAATTGGAGTAGATAGACTGAACTATCGCCCGGTTCACACTCCACTCATGTCTATATGAACAGGTGTAAATGCTCATCTCTTGTTCGCTATGTAGGATGTGGTTTCCGGCTTTCTCTTTTCCAATCTTTTCACTTTTCCTTATTTTTTTCAATTGGAGTAGATAGACTGAACTATCGCCCGGTTCACACTCCACCCACATCTATTGAACAGTGTAAATGCTCATCCCTTGTTCCCTGTTTAGGAGGTAGTTTCCGGCTTTCTCTTTTCCAATCTTTTCACTTTTCCTTATTTTTTTTTTAAATTGGAGTAGATAGATTGAACAATCGCCCGGTTCACACTCCACCCATGTCTATTGAACAGGTGTAGAGGCTCATCCCTTGTTCCCTGTTTAGGATGTGGTTTCCGGCTTTCTCTTTTCCAATCTTTTCACTCTTACGTAGCCCCCTGCACACCAGTGGCCTTACCGCCTTGCCCGGGGTGATATGATTAAAAAAAAATCTCTTTTATGTTCTCAGTTACGGGCTTTTCGATTTCTTGCATTATTTAAAGTTTTCTATTTCTTCCAGCTATTCTTGCTTTAATGTTGTCATCTTATTTTTAAAATGATCTCACCAATTAGTCAGTCAGTTGAATGTCATACGTGATACACGCTTGGGCGATCATGTCTCTGTCGAGACATGACTGACTGGGCAGAAGATTATCCCGCAGTAGGTTGCCATTGTTTTCTGCGGTAGACTGGTTGCCGACCAAGGCTATAGAACCCAATCTGTCCTGTTGTTTAATCCATAACTGGAAGGAATAGGCGGATTAATACCTTTCCCAATGGTATTTGCGCGTAAGTGAATGCAATGAATTCAGCTGGAATTCGAACTCGGCTCCCCGATTTCTTGTTCCGAGCCGATATCTACTGCACCACAACGAAATTCTCTGAAGTGATTCATTGATTTTATTTCGTCAATTTCAGCAGACAAAATGAAGACGCAGCTACAAAATTACAACGCATCGCACTCGTTTATTTGAAGAAACGTCTGCATCATTTGAGGCGTTCTTAGCCAAAAATATCAACCTGCTATCCGCGTCTTATTTTTGCCATTTTTCAATGTAACTTCGCTTCAGGACGTAGGCGGTCACATCCTTCCACAAATTCCTTTCCATTATTAACTGTAAATTGCTATAAATGTTTGGGAAAGACATTTCAGTGGTTTTCTTTTACCTTTTTCACCACTCGGAATTCGGGATTTACCTTTTTGAAATGTGTCTTGTTAAACAAAACCTTTTATAGACTGCTATTTAACAACTTTAAGCCTTTTCCAAGCTTAATTTTTGAATATAATGAACCCATAATATGTTTGCAGTAGTGGTATGTACTATTTTTAAGATTTTAGGACGGGAATTGTTACCAGGGATTTTCCTGTGATGTTTTGTCGATTATTTTCTAGATGCTATCAATTGCCTCCAAACTGACTAAAATTAAGTGAATCTAAATCTAAACTTATTTATAAATGGAACTTTGTGTGTGTGTATGTGTGAGTGTGTGTCTGTGTGTATGTGTGTCTGTGTGTCTGTGTCTCCGTTACCTATAGACTCCGAAACGGCTGAACCGATTGTCTTGAAAATTTACACAGTTGTACTATAAGCGTCTGCGAGTGTTCTTAGCTAGGTTTTGTGTCGAGGTACCACCGATAAATATCGATAATCGAAAAAATCGGGTTATAGAAGGAGTGGTCCGATTTTAATCAAATTTAATATACTCATAGACAAAGACATAAGAAACGATATTCAGAAGTTTGAAGGTTGCAGTTCTTACAATAGTGCAGAAAATCGATAATATATATAAAAGGCAAGATGTGTGTGTGTGTGTGTGCGTGTTTTATCTGCTTGTATGTCTGTATTTTCTCAGCTCTTTTATTTTAGTTTTTGGGTGAATAGAATTAAGAAATTAAAGCATTTATTTTGCTCACCGGAGAAGATTGGTCAATGTGTCATGCCTCTTCCCGATATATGAGTTTTAGTTATTTAGTAACTAGACTATACAATTTTTTAATTTAACCCATAGATGAAGGAAATACAGATAGATTCATATCTTTCTCAAGGGAATTTGTGTGCAAGTGGATACAATGAATTCAACAGGAATTCGAACTCGGCTCTCCGATTTCTCGTTCCGAGCCGATATCCACTGTACCACAAGGAACACTCAAGAAAACACTGAAATAATAATAATAATAATAACTGTTATATTTTATGACGATTCTGTTACACAGAGGTACAGAGGCGAAAAATTAATTTACGAGCAACTCAAGTGATGATAGAGAGAGAGAGAGAGAAAGAGAGAGAGGAAGAGGAAGATGGGGGGTAGGGAGAAGGAGATTGATAGAGAAAGTGGCGAGAGATAGAGCGTGCAGTATGTGATACACGCTTGGATGATCATGTCTCAAAAGTGACACGACTAACTGCAAAAGATTTTCCAGCAGTAGGTTGCCGTTACTTTCTGTAAGGCTATAGAACACAATCTGTTCTGCTATTTGACCCATAGCAGAGAAGGGACGGATTTCTTAAGGGTATTTGCGCGTAAGTGAATACAACGAATTCTACAGGAATTCGAACCCGGCTTTCCGAGTTCTCGTTCCGAGCCGATATGTACCTCACCGTAACGAACAACCACAGCTATTGGATAGTACATGTGTAATTTTACGCCTTTAGCAGTTTAAAGTTTATATCTTCCTGTGTTCGCATTCGTAATATCCGCAACAATCAGCAACTATGCTCTTCCATATATTTTATTGTCTAGGGCTATATCGTGTCGAATGCACCAGTCCCCGCCCGATCACCAAAGTTAAGCAATATCGAAAATGAGTGACAATTTGGGAATACCAGGTGCTGTAAACGTAAGGACCAAGAATGGTCCACCGGTCCTCCAGGTTTGGGGTTGGGCGCAGGGCTAACAACCCTGCCCCGTAAAAAAAACATTTTGTTACAGAAACATCAACAAAAATTACTGCCCTATGCACCATCGGGTATGATGTATAAAGGATGATGATGATATATATTATTAATCGACAACAGATGTTATTTTTTACGCGTTTCTATTTGCTAGATTTAACTCTTCCAAAGACTTCTTTCATTCTTCAAAACAAGTATTTGATATTCACCAACAATTTGTTTACTATAAAAATACAATCATCAGTTTTCTAAGTGTAGAATTTTCTTCATTTCTCCTTTTAGTTGAGCAGCTTCTTTAATAGTGGGCCTGTAAATACCAGATTGAGAAGATGTTTCAACGTAAATCCCTTCTTAAGATAACTACTGACAAATATTTGCTGCCTTGCTGGTTGATATCTTTGAAGATTTTACTCATTTGGCTGCAGCCTTGGTTTTGCTTTGGTTTCTTTTTCTTTTATTGTGGATTGTTCTTCAGAACGTTCGGAGTCTTCATATTCATTCTTTGATTCAGTCTCTTATTCGCAAGTTGAAATTGTTTACTGTTATTGAAGCTCGCTCCAAGGCACTTATTATCTTTGATGATAGATGATTAGTTTTGGAATACGCTGTCTGTCCAGTTGTATATCTAACATGTCCTTTGCTTTTTATCTGAAGATGATATAATCGTCTATCTTTATTACATAACTATTCAATATTTTCTTTTATGATGTCTATATATAAATTTACTCGAGCCACAAGATTGGCAACTAGATCCCACCCTTTTACTGTAAAACCAATAAATTGTGAACGCAAATTCTACTCCATTAGCTTCTTTTCTCGCACTTCTCGCCTGTGGAATTCCCTTTCATTTACTTGCTTTCCCGACAGCTACAATCGCCAAGAATTTAAATGTCAAGTCAATAGGCATCTCCTATCTCACTAACCTGCATACTCTCTCTCTCATGCTCCTTTCTCCGTCCACTCCACTCTCATCAGTATTCTCATCCTTCTCTTACCCACTTACTGACACCCCCCCCCCCATAACCTGTGACACTTTCTCATAACTTTCCTCCTATGTAACCCCCTGCAAAACAGTGGAAATAAAATGCATTGCTTGGGACGATACGATTAAAAAAAGAACATAGACAGATAGATAGATAGATAGATAGATAGATAGATAGATAGATAATGAACAAACTGAGATAGATAGATAGATAGATAGACAGATAGATAGATAGATAGATAGATAGATAGATAGATAGATAGATAATGAACAAACTGAGATGAGATAGATAGATAGATAGATAGATAGATAGATAGATAGATAGATAATGAACAAACTGAGATAGATAGATAGATAGACAGACAGATAGATAGATAGATAGATAGATAGATAGATAGATAGATAGATAGATAGATAATGAACAAACTGAGATAGATAGATAGATAGACAGATAGATAGATAGATAGATAGATAGATAGATAGATAGATAGATAGATAATGAACAAACTGAGATAGATAGATAGATAGATAGACAGATAGATAGATAGATAGATAGATAGATAGATAGATAGATAGATAGATAGATAGATAATGAACAAACTGAGATAGATAGATAGATAGATAGATAGATAGATAGATAGATAGATAGATAATGAACAAACTGAGATAGATAGATAGATAGATAGATAGATAGATAGATAGATAGATAGACAGATAGATAGATAGATAGATAGATAGATCCAATCTCTATGTATTTACATGTAGCTAATAGTCATCTCCTATCTCACTAACCTGGATCCTCTCTCTCTCTCTCTCTCTCTCTCTCTCTCTCTCTCTCTCAAGCTCCTTTCTTCTCCACCCCACTCTCATCAGTATTCTCATCCTTCTCTTACCCACTTCCTGACACCTCCTATAACCTGTAACTCTTTCTCATAACTTTCCTTCTATATAACCCCCTGCAAAACAGTGGCAATAAAATGCCTTGCTTGGGGCGATATGAAAAAAAAAAAACAGTTCATAATTTCCGGTAAGTGTAATGTTTAACGACTTTGTCTCGTTTGACCAATTACGATAGAATAGTATATGCGATCTTCACTGGGTGCCTCATAATTTCGGCCTTGTGCCAAATTTAATCTACCCTCAGAAAATAATTCTAGGATCTTTGTCATGGTCTAATGGTTATCAAGCTTGTCTCACTAGAACGATTACGACAGAGTAGGGACTTCGGTTTTCATTGAATACTCTACAATTTCGACTTTGTGCCACATCACTATAATTTAATAAACGAAAAAAAATTGAAGATAAACGAGAGAAATCATTTCTTGGAAAAACCTAAAGTAGTAAATGCAGTAATTCTTGGAAGGTCATATTGGTCTTCTTTAGGACGTAGGCGATCATCGCCTTCCACATCTTATCACTTGCAGATCTTAACACTCTTCCTCCTGTTATCCCGCTTAACCCCCGTTTCGCAATCCATCTGCTCAAGTCCATCAAGTATGTCACACGTTGCTTTCCCTTTGTCTCTTCTTTCATCTGTCCGTCCCGTGAGCACCAGATTCTCCAAGCCTTCCGATCTCACTGCAAGTCCCAGAAATTTCAACTGTCTCATTATAACCGATAGCTAAATCTACTGCTAAGAAAATTGGGTCACTATGTCGATCCAGGATGTCTTTTCCGCCTGAATCCATCCTGCATATATACAAGTCAACCATCCGTCCGTGCATGGAGTACTGCTGCCATTTATGGTCAGGCGCCCCTGCCGTTCTCCTCAGTGTTCTTGACAAGCTCCAAAGGAGAGTCTGTAATGTGATAGGTACTGATCTGGAGGCTAGACTGCAGCCACTTCCCCACCGTCGAAATGTGGCCTCCCTTTGTCTCTTCTATAAATACTTTCATGGCTTCTGCTTGGACGAACTTAAGTCACTGGTGCCTCCTCAACAGGTGTTTACTCGTGCAACCAGATTGGCAACTGGGTCCCACCCATTCACAGTTAGATTAGCCAAATACAGACGTCCATTCTACTCCTGCAACTTCTCTCGCACTTCCCGCCTGTGGAACTCGCTCCCATATTCATGCTTTCCTGAGGGCTACAACCTCTAGAAATTTAAATGCAATGTCAATACTCTTCTATTAACCACTGGACTCTAGCTCTTTCCCCACCCCCGTCTATCCTTCCCTTTCTCTCCACCTATGTATCTGTCATCGCACCTGCTTCCTCAGCTTTATATTGCTCTTTTCTAATTAGTTTGTGCTCCTCCCTCTTTTCTAATTAATCTTTTTACATTTATGTAGCCCCCTGCACATCAGTGGCGTTTCCGCCTTGCTCGGGGGGAAATGATTAAAAAAAAAATATATATATATAAATATTTGAAAATTATTTTTAATAGATACTCGTATGTGAGCAGATTCGCTTTTTTTTTTAATTACACAGCATATTTATATAAATCTACCGGCCTGTATTGTTTTGAGAAATATAGTCAAGAAAATGTGTATCATTCGTTAAGATTTTAACCTGCTATCTCTAGAAACACAGGGGAAACATATATAACATAGCTATCTGTCTGTCTGTCTGTCTGTCTGTCTGTCTGTCTCTCTCTCTCTCTCTCTATATATATATATATATATATATGTATATCTTTTTCATTTGCAAACGAGTTATTACGCGATCTAGGTTCTATCATGTGGTGTCTTCAGGCGATTTGCAATAACTGATTTTACCGTTTAACGTTATATATATATATTTCTATCTCACCGTTTTCCTCAGAACAGGACCAAAAATGACATTCACAGACTCTGCATATAGTGATAAACCCCCATTTCCGGAATCGGAAACTGATCTGAAGCGAATGGAAACAGTTCTTGAAGACTTTCCTGTTTTGCAGAATCCTGTTTTCTCTTCTATCGACAATCGACAATGTGGATGGATGTCGGAATCGATTGTCGATTTATTTGCGTTCTGAGTTTCATCGCTACAGACTTTTTGTGAATGTAAATTACATGCCAGATTCTGGTTTCTCCCTTCGTTTGGCGCTAAATGTTTGCTTTCAATTTTCTTTATGTGAACATAATGTAAGTTCGTGACAGCAGAACTCCGATGACGTTGGTAGGATGAGTGTAAAAGATTCGATCAAATACAAGAATTCTGGCGTGGATCCGAACAAATAAATGTCCATTTCTTATCTCGCTAGTTTCATAATTCAATTTCGATTTTCTCTCTTCTCAATATTACTCTTGCAACACACACACACACACACACACACACACACACACACACACACACACGAGCACTCTCCGTATAAATGTATATTTTTGAAAGTGGTCCTTGCACACACACACACACACACACACACACACACACACACACACACACACACACAAAAACACAAACACAAACACTTCATATGTAGATCATTCGTTGGAGGATTTTACGGTAAGTGAGGATAGAGATCTACCATGCAGTGGGTTAACATTTTTTTTTATATCGTTTCACTCCGAACACGGCATTCCACTGCCACTATTGCGCAGGGGGTTATATAGGGGGGAAGTGCTGAAACAGAATGGTTCGATATAGGAAGCGTTAGAAGGAAGGTGATAGACGGGTAAGGATACCGAGAATGAGGGTTGGGTAGATGGTGAGAGTGTTTGAGAGAATAGATGCAAGTGAGTGTGATAGGAGGTGTCTCTTGACCTTACATTTAAACTACTGGAGATTGTAGCTGTCGAGGAAGCAGGCATGCCAGTATAAGTAGCCAACGACTTTATATTATTGGTGTACGAAGTTAAAATGTCCTGTCTTGCACTGTGTGATTGTCACCCACCTGCTCAGGCCCTTCAAATATGTTATCCGCTACTTTCCCCTGTCTCTTTTCCCCTCTATCTGGCCTGTTAGTATCAGATTCTCCAAGCCCTCCTTCCTCACTGCGTGTCCCAGGAACTTTACCTGTCTCTTCCTGATGCTCAATACTAATTACCGTTTTGTCTCCACCCTTTCCAAAGCCTCATCATTGCTCACATGCTCGGTCCACGATATCCGCAGCATCCTTCTGTAGAACCACATTTCAGCTGCTTCCAGTTTTTCCTTCGTATTCGAGGATATTGACCAGCATTCAATGCCATATTGATAAACAGACATCACATAGCAATCCAGTAACTTTTTTTCAAAAAAAAAAAAAAAAAAGAAATGATCCTGTTTCTAAGTACTCTGCACATTTTCTGGAATGCGTTCTTGGCTATGCCAATTCGCTTTCGGATCTTAGTGTCGTACTTTTCGTCTTTCGTTAGAACACTTCCCAAGTCAGTCAGTTAAATGCCATACGTGATACACGCTTGGGCGATCATCTCTTTAGAGACATAACTGACTGGGCAGAAGATTATCCCGCAGTAGGTTGCCATTGCTTTCTGCGGTAGACTGGTTGCTGACCAAGGCTATAGAACCCAATCTGTCCTGTTATTTAACCCATAACTGGATGGAATAAGCGGATTAATACCTTTCTCAAGGGTATTTGCGCGTAAGTGAATGCAATGAATTCAGCTGGAATTCGAACTCGGCTCCCCGATTTCTTGTTCCGAGCCGATATCCACTGGACCACAACGCACATCCTCACAAGTACTTCCCAACTACTTAACTTTTGGACCTGCTCGATTTTAATATCCCCAGCCTGTAATTGACATTTTGGACTCCTCCGTTCGCTGATGACTATACATTTGTTGTTTTTTTTTTTTGTAGTTTATTTGTAGTCCTTTCTTTTCATCTACACTTTTTAGGAGGTCTTATCGACCGGAACCTCGACTGGTCTCTTTCTTGCGCATGTCGTGGCGGACAGATATAATCTCGCTGCTGACCTTGAACGGGATCTACACTCTGTGGTGAACTGGGGCAAGAAGTGGCTTGTCAACTTCAATTCATCTAAGACCAAGCTGTTGTCTGTCAACCATCACAGGTAACCTCTCCTGCCTCCCATTAGCATGGACCAAGCGATTCTCCCGGAGAGCAACACACTACACCTCCTCGGCCTTACCCCTTTTCTCAGACCTCAAATGGAACCACTATATTGATTCCATAGCTAAATCTACTGCTAAGAAGGTTGGGTCAATTTGCCGACACAGGATGATTTTTCCGCCTGAATCCATCCTGCATATATACAAGTCTCGACTGGTCTCTTTCTTGCGCAATTCTGTGCCAGTCTTCTCGGTTTTGTTAGACATCTTATTTAACCCATGCCTGACCCTGCTAATGAAACTGAAAGGTTAGATATAAGCTTTTCGTGTATATGAGTGCACCTAATTTTGTGCATGTTTCCATATATAATTATGAATGTATGTTATGTGTATTATTGTACGTATTCTTGTGTGTATATGGTTGCACCTAAGTATAAGTATATTTCATGTATAAGAGTGCACCTAATTATGTATATGTTTTTGCCTGTATATGAGAACACCTGATGAAATGTAGGTTGTGTTAATCTTGGATGTAGTCGATTGTCCACTCCTGAAATGATTATACCTTCATGTATTGATCATTTTACTCATATGTGTACAGGTTAATATCAAGATCCGAATGATATATGCTGGTATATATATATATATATATATATATATATATATATATATATATATATATGTACTGTTTGTTAAGATGTAAGAAATGTGAAATAAACCACCTCGTTTGGGAATGAAGAGTAGATAGATATGTGTACACAAACTTACATTGTTTTCTTAAGTTGTTTATATATATATATATATATATATATATATATATATATAAAATAATTTCAGATGTTCAAATCAGTTGTATGGCAATTTCTGCTAGAAATGCCTGAAAAGAAATCTTATGTGTCATCAGCAACTACAAAAGCCAATTACAAAATAAACCAAGATATGAATTTTCACGATAGATGCAATCTGTGTTTACGGGAAAAAATGCAAATATTAAAGTACCCTAAGCAGCACGTACTCTTAAATTTAAGGAAAGAATTCATTAGTAAATGCCGCCATAAGGCGAAATCTGTGAACGTTTAAAATTTACGTTTTTTTTATTTTTATTTTTTTTATAAGCGTTTCACCGCGAGCAAGGCATGTCACTGCCACTACTGTGCAGGGGGCTACGTAGAGTGGAGAAAGGCTGGTTAAATATAGGAAGTAACAGAGGGTGGGTGATAGGCGGGTGAGGATACCGAGAATGAGGGTTGGGTAGATGAGAGTGTTGTGAGAATAGTTGGGAGTTAGTGTGATAGGAGGTGTCTATTGACCCTACATTTAAACACCTGGAGATTGTAACTGTCGGGAAAGCAGACTTGTGGAAGGGAGTTCCACAGGCGGGAAGCGCGAGAAAAGAAGCTGTTGGAGTAGAATTTACGGTTACATCTTATTTGTTTAACTGTAAAAGGGTGGGACCTAGTTGCTAATCTAGTATCTCGTGTAAATTCGTGCTTAGGCGGCACCAGTGATCTAAGCTCATCGGAGCAGAAGCCATGAAAGTACTTGTAGAAGAGGCACAGGGAAGCTATATCACGCCGGTGTGAGAGCGGCTGCAGCCGGTCTGCCAAGTCAGTATCAACCACGTTACAGATCCTCCTTTGTATTTTGTCAAGAAGCCCAAGGAGAGCAGCAGGGGCACCCGACGAGATATGGCAGCAATATTCAATACACGGGCGGATGGTAGATTTGTATATGTGCAGAATAGTTTCAGGTGGGAAATTCAGTTTTAGATAAATTAATTTTAATTGATTAATTAATTAAATTTTAAGTTTGTAAATTTGAACCCCACTACCAATGACTGATCCCAGCCTAATAGATTCCTTCTTCTTTCTTTTCTCTTATTAATATCTACCTTTTAACGTGTAAGGATACTTAGACTAATTTAACTCCCGATTTTTCTTACACCTTGAAATATTTTTCCCTGCATGTTTATATTTTTTAGATATCTTTTTTTTACCAGTGCTCTTACATTAAATTTAATAAAATGTAATAACAAAAAAATGTTTTTCGTTCCTATCGTACCAATCCACCTTGAATTAGTTTTTTAAAATCTTCAAATATAATTAGGACTTAATTTATGTTGCGATTATTATTTTTTTAAAAGTAATTTATATTCAGGAATGTGTATGCGTATATATAAGTGTATGTATGTATGTGTGTAGTCTTTTGTACGTGTGTGGTTGGGTTAGTATGTGTGTGTGTATGTGTGTAGTATGTTATTTTTATATATTTGTATGCATGTATGTATGTATATGTGTTGAATATATCTCTCTCTATGTATATATGTGTATATGTGTATGTGTAAGTGTGTGTGTGTGGGGTGTATCTGTACACTTGTTGGTTTAATATATTCCTTAAGTAAAAACTTTTTTCATCTTTATTTTTTTATTTTATTATATTTTATATTTTAGTTTATTCTATGTTTTATTAATTTTATTAATTTTCTATAAATTTTATTTTTAATTTAAATCTAGTTTTATATTTAGATTTAAATTATATGTCAAGGTTTCCCATCCCCAATTTTTTTTCTCCTAACTTCATCCCATTTACTTAAACCAAAAACCGCTATGATTTATTTGTCAACATGTTTGTTAACGTTTCTATGGAGATGAATTTTTTTTATTTTTTCATTCCTTTCTTTTCTTTTCTGAGCTTACTTCCCTGTCAACCACTCCTTCCCACTTCTTTCTTTCCTTTATCCTTCACCTTTCCATTTCTTTGAGCCAGACAAGGCTAATTTTCTACTTTCAACTCTTGACTCAGTTTAAAAGTAAGGTTTTCCAAAATCTAAAAATAAAAATAGACATAGATTTCTGGTTTCGTATTAATCCCACCCCTTTGATTTTTTCCATGATGCATATTTTTTTTAACTTCCGCCGGTAAAATATCTTGGTTTATTTTGTAATTGGCTTTTGTATTAATAAAGAGTTGCTGATGATACGTGAGATTTCGTTTTAGGAATTTCTCGTAGAAATGGCCATACATCTGATTTGAGCATCGGAATTTATTTTATTTTATAATTGGCTCTGTAAATATAAATTACATTGAGCCCTCCACCATGATCAGTTTTAATATTAAGGCAATTAATACTAATTAGAATCGGGATTTTGGGATTTACTTACCTGCCTTTCGTTTTGGATTAAAGTTATATATTAAATATATATATATATATATATATATATATATATATATATATATATATATTAGTGTGTGTGTGTGTGTGGATCTTCTTCTTATAGATGAACAAGTGTGTGAACACAATAATTATGTGGATATAAATAGATGAATGTGTGTACGAATAATACATTTGTATGTACACACACACATGCATAAATGCGGACACATCTATGGGTAGATATACGTATGGATGTGGGGATGTGTGTAAGTATGATTCGAGTTTCCTTTTTTATGTTAATCTATTCATAGACATTCCATTCTTTACACACCTATCAATGTTATTCTACTAAAATCTATGTATGTATGTATGTATGTATGTATCTATCTATCTATCTATGGGAAGTTACGAAATGGATAGATAACCGATATATTTGAATTTATTTGTTTGAACATTATTCGTAATGGATACTCGTATATGTGAAAATTCTGTTTATTTAATTAAGCAGTCAGTCAGTTAAGTGCCATACGTGAAACGCGCTTTGTGCGATCATGTCTCGAACGAGACATGACTGACTGGGCAAAAGATTATCCTGCTGGCGGTTGCCATTACTTTCTGCGGTAGACTGGTTACCAGCCAAGGCTATCTATCTATCTAATTTCTTTTTTTTTTAATCATTTCACCCCGAGCAAGGCGGAATTGTCACTGATGTGCAGGGGGCTACATAATTGTAAATAGATTCATTAGAAAAAAGTGAGGAGTACAAACTAGTTAGAAAGGAGAAATAGAAAACTGAGAAAGCAGGTGCGATGACAGGTACATAGGTGGAGAGGAAGGGAAGGTTATACGGGGTGGGGAGAGAGCTAGAATCTAGTGGTTAGTAGATGAGTATTGACTTTGCATTTAAATTTCTGGAGGTTGTTGCTGTCAGGAAAGCAAGAATATGGGAGAGAGTTCCACAGGCGGGAAGTGCGAGAGAAGAAATTGCAGGAGTAGAATTGTCGTCTGCATTTGGCTAACCTGACTGTGAGTGGGTGGGACCCAGTTGCCAGTCTGGTTGCACGAGTAAACACCTGTTGAGGAGGCATCAGTGACTTAAGTTCGTCCGAGTAGAAGCCATGAAAGTATTTATAGAACAGACAAAGGGAGGCCATATTTCGACGGTGGGGAAGTGGCTGCAGTCACATTACAGACTCTCCTTTCGAGCCTGTCAAGAACACTGAGGAGAACGGCAGAGGCGCCTGACTATAAATGGCAGCAGTACTCCATGCACGGACGGATTGTTGACTTATATATGTGCAGGATGGATTCAGGCGGAAAAGACATCCTGGATCGACATAGTGACACTACCTTCTTAGCATTAGATTTTGCTATGGATTCAATATAGTGGTTCCATATGAGGTCTGAGGACAGGTAAGTCCAAGGAGGCGTAGTGTATTGCTCTCCGGGAGAATCGCTTGGTCCATGCTAATGGGAGGCAGGAGAGGTTGCCAGTAATGGTTGACGGACAACTGCTTGGTCTTAGATAAATTGAAGTTGACAAACCATTTCATGCCTCAGCTCACCACAGAGTGTAGATCCCATTCAAGGTCAGCAGCGAGATTATGTCTGTCCGCCACGACAGGTTTCTTACTGATGCCAGAGTATATTGTAGTGTCATCTGCGTAGATGCCTACTTGGGACTTGATCTCATCTGGGAGGTCGTTGATGAAAATAAGGAAGAGCGTCGGGCCCAGGATAGAGCCCTGTGGGACATAAGCATTCGTGCTGTAGGACGAAGAGGCATGCCCATTCAAAACGACCTTCATTTTGCGGTTATTTAGAAAAGATTGGATTAGGTCAAGCAGGCGACCGGTAATACGGTAACCCCGTAGTTTGCATAGGTGGCCAGAGTGCCAAACCCTGACGAAAGCCTTGGAGATGTCCAGAGCAACCGCGCCAGACTCGTCAGACTCATCAATGGCCTGTAGCATGTACTCCGTTACGGTTGTTATGATGATATTGTCCAGCATTGACTTCCATATTGAAGAACCGACATCACATAGCAATCTAGTATTATTTTCTTTGTTTCTAGTGAAAATTGTCTGTCTCTGAATACTTTACTCAACTTCTGGAACGCGTCCTTTGCCATGCCAATTCGAATTCGAATCTTTGTGTCGCACTTTCCATCTTCTGTTAGAACACTTCCAAGGTATTTAAATTTTTGTAACTGCTTGATTTTAGTATCTTCCAACTGTATTTGTCATTTTGGGCTGCTATTTTTGCTGATGACCATGCATTCGGTTTTTTTACAGTCCTTTTTTGTCACTCTATTCTGTAGGTGGTCTTGTAGTTTCCATTCCATGTCTGCAATCAGCACTATATCGTCTGTGTACCGTATGTTATTTAAATTGTGGCCTCCAATTACAAATCCTGGCATAACATCTAGGTTCCTCAGTATAGTCTAGTTATACATGCTGAACAGATACGGTGAAAAGACGCATCTTTGTCTTACACCCCTTTCTATCTTTTTATATCTGCTGACTTCATTGCCTGTCCGGATGCAGGCAGTTTGCTGTCAGTACCGAATACAAATCCTACATCATCCTTTAACTAACTAAACAACATAAATTAAAATTGCACACTCGCTAAATCGGATTCGAACGAATAAAAAAATTTCGTAAAAACCCAGAGCAAAGCAAATGTCACAAGTCAGCGGGGAAAACAAAATTCCGGTTCCTGATTGGATAGCAATTAGAATATTCACTTATGACGTCAGTCAATTTTTTTTTACCCCTAGAAATGAAAAAGCCTGCTGGAGCCGGCAACATGAAGCTTCCCTATTTAAACCACGTCGGTGACCGGTCAAAATGAGTCCAGCATGGGAGTGGTTAAATGACGAACCTTGTGGCAATGTGACAAAAGAAAACTCAAGAAACCGACCTGGATGTTAAGGCGAGTCACAGATTCATTTGACCTTTTCTTCAAATTTTCCTTTTTTTCATTTTCACTCCACGCAGCCAAACAACAACACGGCACTTTGTCTGCGATAAGTACTATTTCTTTATTTCTTCTTTCTCACCCTGTCACCAATCTGACGAAAAATGCAATAAAGCTAATAAAACCTGACCAAAAACGCAATAAAACTATCAAGACGCAACGGTTATAGAGTGTCAAAGAATAGTGAGAGAATAATAGAGGATTTTTTAATCATTTCACCCCAAGCAAGGCAGTTTTACTGCCATTGTTTCGCAGGGTTTACGTAGGAGGAAAGTAATAAGAGGGGTAGGTTGTAGGGGGTGTCAGGAACAGGGTAATAGAAGAATGAGAATACTAGTGTGATGGGGGTGGGGGGGAAATAGCTTGACAGACATGATGCGAGTTAATGAGATAGGAGATGACTTTAACATTACCTTACATTTAAATCCTTGGAGGTTATAGCTATCGGAGAAGCAAGTATAGGGAAGGAAATTCCACAGGAAGTGCGAGAAAAGAAGCTTTTAGAAGTAGAAATTGCGATTACATTTCATTGGTTTCACTGTAAAAGGGTGGGACCTAGTTGCTAGTCTAGTAGCTTGAGTAAGTTCATACATATTGAGCACCAGTTAGTTAAATTCATCGGAGCAGAAGCCGTGAAAACCCTTGTAGAAGAGACACAGGGAAGCCACATCAAGCCGGTGACAGAGCGACTGCAGCTGAACTACTAATCGATATCGATCACATTACAGATTCTTCGTTGGATTCTGTTAAGAACCCCGAGGTAAATAGCAGGGGCACGAGTATTCAATACACGGGCGGAAGAAAACGGAAGATAACAACTAACATTTTATCTAGATTTTTGAAAGTCAAAGTTGACAGGGAAGTAAAAAGCCAGAAGCAATATGCGCGATAGAAGAAACTATTCACATAAAACCTACGGTTACTTTTCGCCATTTTAAGTGATATATAATGAAACCTTGCAGCAAAATCTAGTATTGCGTTTAAATGCATGAAGAAATGAAGCAAAGTTCATCAGAACAATTACAATGAATCACTGTTTACATTATTCGGACTATTGTGCTCATCTTTGTTGCCATTTGAACGACATTTCGGTCGTTGTACGCCCCGGCCTTCTTCAGGTGCTACAGAACCGTTTATTACAATAATTGAGGTATATAATTCTCATTCCTTATGCGAAGCACCTGTTTGGTAGTCATGAGTTATCTCCCTCTAGCCCAACTCTCTAAGTTACTTGTTACACCACTGTCCAGGGGATATAGACGTTGGTTAGTTCAAGTGACTTGACACAAAGACTTGTGAGTTCAATACCAGGCTACAGCAGTGGTGAACAAGTAACTAAGAATGGAGTTAGAGGGAGATAACGTATGACTACCAAAAAATGACTGGGTCCCTAACAGGTGCTATCACTCCGGATCAGGGTGTACATGAGAACAACAGCAATTAAAAAGTGGTTCCATGCTCCTCACAACCTCCCAACCTTGCTGTTGGATGAAGTTTACCATCATGCCCAAGACCCCTGGGAATCGAGTGTGGTATATGTTCTGTTAATCTCTGATGATCAGAGTAATATTAGTTAATATTTTTCACTTACTGGCCTTCGATATGGGATTAAAGTATTGTATCTGTTCTCTTTATCCTTAACGGTAATGTGTTCACCGGCCCTTATCAGCTGTATGTCGACCTGGTTAACGTATAGCAAATTCCGAACTGAACCCTTTAGTCAATCTTTAGTTCCATTGCCTATATCCAGCGACATCACGTCTATTTCTTATTTTTAGTCCTGTTCAGTTATTGTACGCCCTGTTTAAACTGAGTACAGGTACACACTGGCCAGCACAGGGATTGAACTCACAATTCAGGAAGAAACGTTTTAATCAGCTAGGATAACGGTCGCCAAATCGTTGAACTTCATGAACCACTAAATGCACAATTTTCAATTTGGCGAACCCCTGATATGAGTTTAGGAAAAAAGGTAAATACATTTATATAATAATAATTTTTGGGGAACACCCCTTTTTGCAAATAAGAATGGACTGATGTGTACATATAATCCTGCCTATACAGAGAATGGTAGTGATTGTCACAGAGAGTTTTCTCGCTGCGACGGCATTTCTCACTGTCAGCTCTCTGTTTTCGGGCAGAGGGCGCTCTCTGCTTCCGAGCAGAGAGCAATAACCCAGTCTTGGTTCCGCCGAAGGGTAGAAGCACGACTGGGCAAAAATAGACAGACATTTTTTTGGCCCGGCTATATGGCCGAGAATACCCACTTTAAAATGACCATGTGTCACATCCGGCCTTGCGTGGGAAGGCTAGTAAATACAGTGATTGTCACAGAGAGTTTTCTCGCTGCGACGGCATTTCTCACTGTCAGCTCTCTGCTTCCGAGCGGAGAGCAATAACCCAGTCGTGGTTCCGCCGAAGGGTAGAAGCACGACTGGGCAAAAATAGACAGACATTTTTTGGCCGGGCCATATAGCCCGGAAAGCCCAGTTATAAACTGACCATGTGTCACATGTTGCCCTTACTGGGAGGGACAACTAAATATAGTGATTGTCACGGAAAGTTGAGTCGTTGTACCGCCGCTAGTTGGTCAGTAAAGATATAGCCTTATTACCCGGACATACTTCTTCATTAAAAGATTGTGTATATTGATTCCTACTAACAGTATTCCTACTATTACTGAGTTGACTAACCCGTGTTCCAGTTTGTATATTTTTGTTCAATATAACTTACGTTGTATATCTCCATTGCTGTTTTTGTTATTTATTATTTTGTGTGGTTTCTCAACAAGAATACGCAACAATAATAATCGAAAAACATTTATTTAATTAATGTTAAAGGCACTCATTAATGGTGACAAAGTTATAGTGCAATTATTTAAATGAAAAAAATTGAAAAATTGAAGTTTTGGATGTGCGTTGTGGAGCAGTGGATATCGACTGGGAACGAGAAATTGGGGAGCCGAGTTTGAATTCCAGTTAAATTCATTGTATTCATCTACACATGTAAAAAGGTGTTTATCGGTCTCTCCCCTTAAGTTATCGGTTAAATAATAGGACAGATTGGGTTCTCTAGCCTTGGCTGCCAACCAGTTTACCGCAGAAAGTAATGGTAACCACCTGCAGGATAAATTTCTGCCCAGTCAGTCATGTCTCCTTCGAGAAATGATCGCCCAAAGCGTGTTTCACGTATGGCACTTAAACTGCTTAATTAAATAAACGGAATTTATACAAATACGAGTATACATTATGAATAATGTTCAAACAAATAAATTAAAATATATCGGATATTTATCCATTTCGTAACTCCCCGTAGATAGATAGATAGATAGATAGATAGATAGATAGATAGATAGATAGATAGATAGATAGATAGCCTTGGCTGGCAACCAGTCAACCGTAGAAAGTAATGGCAACCGTCTGCAGGATAATCTTTTGCCCAGTCAGTCATGTCTTCGAGATATGATCGCCCAAAGCGTGTCTCACGTTTGACACTTAACTGAATGTGATATTTGTTCCTGTTTATTTGAAATCAATTTGTGGATTTTGGGAGCCAATGACGTCACTGCAATGTGGAGAGTTGTGTTTATTTCAAACCGAGTTTCGATTGCTGCGGCAGATGAAAATGTCCTTTCGTACAAATTTGTTGTTTACTAAATATTGAAATGATGCCTCAAGTTTATTGCAGAACATAAAAGATTTTGATTTGCACGAACCACTGGTTTGATATTCGAAAAAGCCAATGCTATGTCTTCTGAATTCATGTTATTTTATTGTTCTCTTTCTTTAAGATTTCCATTTTTACATATTCGTCCACACTTATGAAAAGATAAAAAAAAAACAACAAAAAAAAACTATATAAGATCATCAGAAACGTCGTGAGTCAGCGTGCACAACATTAAGAACTTCCGAAAACATTCCTCCAAAGATGCCTCTTCAATTTCATCGTAGTAATTAGGAACGCTAACAGAGGATGTGCGTTGTGGTGCAGTGGATATCGGCTCGGAACGAGAAATCGGGTGAGCCGATTTCGAATTCCAGTTGAATTCATTGCATTCACTTACGCGCAAATACCTTGAGAAATGTATTAATCCCTCTCTTCCTTCCAGTTATGGATTAAATAACAGGACAGATTGGGTTCTATAGCCTTGGTCGGCAACCAGTCTACCGTAGAAAGCAATGGCAACCTACTGCGGGATAACCTTTTGCCCAATTAGTCGTGTCTCTTTCGAGACATGATTGCCCAAAGCGTGTATCACGTATGGCACTTAGCTGACTGACTGAATATAATAGTTAGAAACATAATTAAAACATCTACTGGGCATAAAGTGGGGTATCGGTTTTCTGTTGTTATGAAGTAATAAACTGATCCCCCACTAATCACACTTAATATAATAATGTAATATAATCTATCTCTTCTCCCTCCAGCTATAAGTTAAATGGCACGACAGATTGGGTTCTATAGCCTTGGTCGGCAACCAGTCTAGCGCAAAAAGCAATGGCAACCTACTGCGGGATAATCTTCTGCCCAGTCAGTCATGTCTCTTTCGAGACATGCTCGCCCAAGCGTGTTTCACGTATGGCACTTAACTGAACGTCGGCATTTTTTATGCGTTTTCTACTGTGTTAATTTTTTTATCTCTTCAATTCAAATTACTGAAGTCAAAATAAGAAACATCTTACCTACACTGTTCAATTATCTCGTTGCTGGCAGCCTTTCAGAAACTACGTAAATACTCTCATTATTTCCAGAGATATCATCACTTTTATTAGTATATTTGTATATATATATATATATATATATATATATATATGTATATAAAGTAGTATCCTTGGTACTTGGTAAGGTTTATTCCACAGGTGATTGTAGTCAGATGAGAACTCAATGTTAAAATTTAACAGTGTATTATAATGAAAACTAGCAGTATAGCCCGGCGTTGCTCGGGTGTGATGAAAGTTTTAAGCTAATCCATGGTCCTGGAGCTCAGACTGTTTGGACATTGTCATGAAAGACTAAAAAGCAATAGTTGTTTCCAGTTAAAACGAAACCGTAGGCTGAAAGAAAAATGAATGGATGTAAGTCAAGTTTTGATTTCCTGCTATCGATATCAAATAAGTTTTTTTCGTCGTAAACTGAATTTTGAAGGCTAAATAAGTCCTCTGAGTAAATGGTAATATGGCTGAGACTAAGAACTACAAGTATATCTACTTAGAGCCAAACCCGAAGCAAAAACTAAAATAAAAGGGCTGAAAAAAAAATACAGACATACAGGCAGGTAAACAGAAACACACACAAAAACAGCTTGCCTTATATATATATATATATATATATATATATATATATATATATATATTATCGATTTTCTACACTATTGTAAGAACTGCAAACTTGAAACTTCTGAATATCGTTTCTTATGTCTTTGTCTATGAGTGTATAAAATTGGATTAAAATCGGACCACTTCTTCTATAACTCGATTTTTTCGATTATCGATTTTCGATATTTAGCTAAAAACACTCGCAGACGCTTATAGTACAATTGTGTAAATTTTCAAGAAAATCGTTTCAGCCGTTTCGGAGTCTATAGGTAACGGACACAGACACACACAGGCACGCACACAGACACACAGACAAAGTTCCTTTTATAAATAAGTTTAGATATATTGGATGCTTTTATAAATCCATTGGTAATGTCTTATTTCGCGGAGCTCTTACAGACCGCTCATCAGAGCAAAATTATACAACAATGAATGGGTTAAATTTATTCTGACAAAAAGAATCATGGAAAAAAAATATTTCTGAAAAAAGGAAGAAAGACTTTCACACATAGAGAGAGACAGAGAGAGAGAGAGAGAGAGAGAGACAGACAGACAGACAGACAGACAGACAGAGAGATAGAGAGAGAGAGGAAGGGAGGGGGTTAAATAACGAAGTGAGCAGATTAGATTTAGAGTGTTAGTTATAATTGGCGTCTGTATTTTATCCCAGACTATAAGATGGCCTTGGCATAGATTTACAGTGAAAGTTGTTACTGGGGTCTGTATAACTTGGTTAGAATTTTTAGTTGGCCATTCTCAAATACATGACATTGAATTTAGGTGTCGTATATTCACGAGAGTTCGAATCCCAGTTGAATTCCTTGCATTCATTTACGTGCGAATACCCTTGACTTCCAATCTAGGCTTCCCGCAAGGAATGGAGTTCATATACCCCAGTGATCGTAATAAAGGGTTCAGTTCGAAATTCTTAGCACCTGAAGAAGGCCTAAGCGTAGAACAGCCGAAACGTCGTACAAATGACAACAAAGATGAAGACAATAGTCCGAATAATGTAAATACTGTAATTCCTTATTATGTTCTGTTTAAATTAAACGTCATCATCATCCTTTATTAATTTTCGTAGCATGGGTAAATCAGCGGTTCATTTTCACCCCTAAGCCCAACGCCATTATACTACTAATCGTCAGTCAATATTGCTGCCACATCTGGTCTTACACTTCTGTTATGTGTCTATAGATTCTTGACAAAATGTAAAGTAGAATCTGCAATATTATTAGACTGGACTGGCATCTCGCCTTCGTTCTGTCACTATAAACCTTTCAGTTCTATTTTAATCTTTCATGTCTCCTTTAATCTTTGAGGTCTTCTTTAATACTTCTGTCCCTTTTAATCCTTTTTAATCCTTCAAGTTTTCTTTGATCCTTCTGTTTTCTTTAATCCTTCAGGTTTCCTTTAATTCTTCTGTCTCCTTTTATCCTTCACGTCTGCTTTAATCCTCAGGTCTGCGTTAATCCTTCAGATCTTCTTTAATCCTTCTGTCTCTTAAAACTTTCAGAAAGAAGAGACGGATCAATACGTTTACCCAGGGGTATTTGCGAGTAAGTGAATACAACAAATTTAACTGGAATTTGAACTCGGCTCTCCGATCTCTCGTCCCGAGCCGATATCCACTCCATCTCAATCAGCAAATCGTCACCATGTAAAAAATAAATTCTTTTTGGCTATAGTGAGAAAGTACTGCTCATATAAGAAGTGAACTCGGACTTTTCGTTTCATACTCAAATGTTTATCCATTAAAGACGAATTTGTTGTACCAGTTTTCTCTGAACATGACATGTATAGTATTTCAAGAATATACATATATGTAAATACAAATGGTAAATTTTCGTTTTAGGTCCCGAAGGCTTTCCCCCCTTTCAAATTTATCCAAATAGCATTATTTCTGTGCAAATGTATACGCTGAACTCAAGTCAACAATTACTTATTGAAGAATCCTACCTTTATTGATCTTAACAACCAGAAAAAATCGAACTTCATCTCGCACTCTTTGTCTCCCGTAACTCTCACGAAGTCATGAAATTAACTGCAGAATGACTTTCGGCGTAGTCAACAAAATTTGGCCTAATTACTTCCTTTACAGAAATTTCCGCCTATTTACTTCCTGTAATGAAAGTAATACGCGGAGAAAAAAAATCGCGTATTACTTTCATTACAGTAAATATGCGGAAATGTCAGTAAAGGAAGTAAACAGGCCGAAAATAGGCCGGAATTTGTTGCCTACACCCAAAGTCATTCAGCTGTTAATTACATGACTGCGTTAGAGTTACGGTAGACAAAATGAGCGAAATGTAGTTCGATTTTTCTGGTCGTTGAGATCAATAAAGGTAGGTTTTTTTTAATAACTAATTGTTGATTTGAGTTCGATACTAATAATATTTCTGAGATTCATTTGGACTTTTTCAAGAATCTCTAAATAAATAGCAGAATACTTTCCGCTCACCTGCTTCTTTATTTTGAAAATCTCTTCCAATGTCTTACTTTCCTTTAAATCCACAAAAATTTAAATGTAGTGCCTTTTTCTACCTTTTCAAAATTTCTCCATTTATTGTCTCTTTCTACTCTATAAGATTTTTTTCCAGTTTCTACATCTGTGTTTACTTTCATCTGACGCTGGGCCTAGATAAGGATATCGACCTAACAAATTTTTGTTGCATGTGTGAATAAAAGCAAGGACAATGAAGAGACTGAGGCGAAGCTGTAGAATTTATCAACGTTAATATCTGTTATATTAAAAATGACGAGCAAACAGTAAAAAATCAGGAATAGCCATTGGCTGGAACGCCACCAGTGATTGTCAGGATGAGCTCCGGACAGGAACATCGTCAGCAGGAACGTCATCAGCGTCTGTCAGGAACAGCTACAACTAGACCGTTCCACCTCCGAAGCAGAGTCAAACCTAAAGCAGGACTAACTCCTAACTAAAAAATAAATCGCTCCAGGAATCAACCGCGGGTAGCCAGATGGCAAACAAATCCTACGCTTAGCTAGAGGCGGCCGGAGTAAGTATTTAAGTATTGTAACTCTAGTGCACAAATACTAGACTTTGATCACGCATGGCGGGCCAAGACAATACAAAGTGGTGCTGTTTATAAGATTTCGGCTGTTAACAACATTTTCCTGGCTGCTGATTTTTGGAAAGAAATGTCGAGGTGAAAGTCGCCCCTTTGTTTTAATCATAGTAAGCAGTAGCTGCGCGAAGAACGCTTCCCAGAAGCTAAGTAAAGTATTAAGAAACAGGAAACTTTCACTAGAAACTAAGAAGAGAGTACTAGATTGCTAAGTACTGTCAGTTCTTCAATATGGCAGTGAATGCTGGACAATATCATCAAAGACGAAGTAAAAACTTGAAGCAACTGAAATGTGGTTCTACAGAAGCATACTGGATATAAAGTGGGAGATCAGTTCCATATTACAATCAATATAAACTAACCCCTCACTTTGTGATCACAGCTGTTTCTATAGTGTTCTAACCCAAGACGGAAGTGTGCCATAGAGATCCTAAGGCGAATTGGCATGACGAAGCAGGCGTTCGAGAAGCTGAGTAAAGTATTAAGACACAGGAAACATTCACTAGAAACAAAGTAGAAAGTACTGAATTGCTAAGTGATGTCAGTTCTTCAATATGGCAGTGAATGTTGGACAATATCAACAAAGATGAAGAGAAACTAGAAGCAGATGAAATTTGGTTCTACAGAAGGATACTGCGAATATCGTGGACCGAGCATGTGAGCAATGACGTGGTGTTGGAAAGAATGGAAACGAAAAGGAAATTAATATTGAGCATCAGGAAGAACAGGCAACATGTTCCTGGGACATGCAATGAGGACTCTAGATGTCATGCCAGGATTTGTAATTTGGGGCCACAATTTAAATAACATGCGGTACGCAGACGATACATGCTGATTGCAGACGTGGAAAGGAAACTACAAGACCTCCTACAGAAGATAGCTGAAGAGAGTGACAAAAAAGGACAACAAATAAACTGCAAGAAAACCGAATGTATGGTCATCCGCAAAAAGAGCAAGCCAAATACAATTGGGAGATACTAAAATCAAGCAAGTACAAAAATTTAAATACCTGGGAAGTGATCTAACAAAAGACAGAAAGTGCGACACAGAGATCCGAAGGCGAAATGGCATGGCAAAGAACCCGTTCCAGGATCTGAGGAAAGTATTAAGTAACAGGAAACTTTCACTGGATTGCTATGTGATTTCAGTTCTTCAATATGGCAGCGAATGCTGGACAATATCCTCGAAGATTAAGAAAAAACTGGAAGCAGATGAAATTTGGTTCTACAGAAGGATGCTGCGGATATCGTGGACCGAGCATGTGAGCAATGATGAGGTGTTGGAAAGAATGGAAATGAAAAGGAAATTTATTTTGAGCATCAGGAAGAGACAATAAGTCCCTGGGACATGCAATGAGGAAGGAGGGCTTGGAGAACCTGATACTAACAGGCCAGATAGAGGGGAAAAGAGATATAGGAAAGCAGTGGATAAGATATTTGAATGGCCTAAGAAAACGTCCTAAGGGCCACCAGTGATAGGGAGATGTGGAAGGCCATGATCTCCTACGTCCTGAAAGGACAAGACACATAGAAGAAGAAGAAGAAGAAGAAGAAGAAGAAGGCTGTGACACATTCTCAGCAAAGCAACTACAGGGAAACTAAAATCAATAAATAGTTCTGTCGAACATAAATTGAGAGAGGGTTTTCCTATTGATATTGAGTAATAAATTAATCCATCAACTGTTGCTAGCTAATGTAATAATTCTACTTCTTGTCACCTTAGAACGTAGACGATCATGGCATCTCGGCTTTACTCACTTTCCCAGTTCCATAATGTTACCTGTGTCTTTTCTATTGATACAGCCATAGACAATTTTCTGACGACTTATCCGCTATGGGACCTGGACTTCATGAATTTAAGCGCAATATGGATGTGCGCAATACGAATGTGTGTTGTGGTGCAGTGGATATCGACTCGGAACGAGAGATCGGGGTGCCGAGTTCGAGTTCGAATTCGAATTCCTTGCATTCACTTACGCACAAATACCTTTGGGAAAGGTATTAGTCTGTCTCTTCCCTCCAGTTATGGTTTAGAGGACAAAACAGATTGGGTTCTATAACTTTGGCTGTCAACCCGTCAACCACAGAAAGCAATGACAACCTACAGCAGGATAATCTTCTGCGCAGTCAGTCATGCCTCTTTCGAGAAATGATCGCCCCAAAGCGTGTATCACGTATGACACTTAGCTGACTGACTGAATATAATAGTTAGAAACCTAATTAAAACTTCTACTGGTAATAAAGTGGGGGATCAGTTTTCTGTTGTTATGAAGTAATAAACTGATCCCCCACTAATCACACTTAATATAATAATGTAATATAATCTATCTCTTCTCCCTTCAGCTATAAGTTAAATGGCACGACAGATTGTGTTCTATAACCTTGGTCGGCAACCAGTCTACCGCAGAAGCAATGGCAACCTACTGCGGGATAACCTTCTGCCCAGTCAGTCGTGTCTCTTTCGAGACATGATCGCCCAAAGCGTGTATCACGTATGACACTTAACTGAGTGACACGGTTAGCAACAAGATTTTATCAATTTATAGTTGAATTGAGGAGATGTAACTGCAAATTCTATGCTAAGTTTCTTGCTTGTGGAATTCTCTTGCTTTTATAAAAATTTAAATGCAATGTTAATCGTTATCTACTGTCTTCCTGATTACTGCTCCCCATCCTTTATAATGCTTTCTGTTTTTAATTTCTATGACACCCAGTAACTACCTAGAGGTTAGTAGATTTACTACTTTACCTGGGGTGAATTTTTTTTTTTAAGTACCTGCAGAGAAAATGTTACCTGCCACATTACAAATGACGACTATTCTTCCTCTATGTGTCTTGACTTTTCAGGACGTAGGCGATCAAGGCCTTCCACGTCTTCCCTATCTCTGGTGGTTCTTAGCACGATTTCTCTTGTTACACCACGCAATCCTCGTTCTGCCATCCACCCGCACAGGCTAATGAAGTACGTTACACGCGGTTTTCCTTTGTCTCTTTTTCCCTCTATCTGGCCTGTTAGTATCAGGCTCTCCAAGCGCTCCTTCCTCAATGCATGTCCCAGGAACTTTAGCTGTCGCTTCCTTATGATCAGTATTAATTTTTAAAAACCTCATCATTGGTCAAGTGCTAGATCCAATATATCCACAACATCCTTCTGTAGAACCATATTTCAGTTGCTTCAAGTTTTTCCTTCGATAATATTGTCCAGCATCCAACGCCATAATGAATAACTGACATCACATCGCAATCTAGTAGTATTTTCTTTGTTTCTAGTAAAATTTTCTTTTACTCATAGCATATTTTTTTAAAAAAGTTTTCTTTATGTTTAATACTTGCTGAGTATTAAGTAATTTTCACTGTTGACGAATTCTGGTTGAATAAAGAAATGAGCAACGCTGAGAATATGTGACGAAATATTTCATGAAAGAACGACCAAATAACAACACATTATTGATTTGTCTTTTTTACGGTTGATCAACCTTCAGTTAGTGATTAAAAACCGAAACAAATTTTGGCTTGTATGAATAAATCTTTTAAGAATAATG
The DNA here is from genome assembly GCA_037127315.1 of Ascarosepion bandense. Classification (NCBI taxonomy): domain Eukaryota; kingdom Metazoa; phylum Mollusca; class Cephalopoda; order Sepiida; family Sepiidae; genus Ascarosepion; species Ascarosepion bandense. The sequence continues at coordinate 2,847,603 of JBBBDQ010001448.1, forward strand.
TTTTTTTTTGTTTTTTTTAAATATTTATGCATTACTATTTATTTTAAAAAATATCTGTGAAATCTATCTTTGTGTCTGTCGCTTCAGTTATCAAAATTGCACAACTGTTTATAATCTCGTTCGTAGTCTAAACTCCACGAGATACTACGAGACTATGTTCTGTCGTTTACTTCTTTTTTCTGGTTTCAAAATATTGCAAGCTAACATTTTCTTACTTTTAGTTCACTCAGTACAAGGCCTAAGGGTGTTGAGATAGTTGTCATTTTTTAAAGTTTAAATTACGAGTCAGTCAAGGCAGGTTGAGACCAGCCTCAATTGTAGAATGTCTGGACTGACCAAAATGCATCTCTAACTTGGGCCCACCAGTAAGCTCGTGAGCTGTCGGTTTGGCTGTGATGTATGTGGCTGATATACTCTAATCAATGTCTTTGATGAGGATTTTCGGCTTCGTATATATATATATATATATATATATATATATATATATATATATGATCTCTCACTCACTCAATAATATTAATAATAATAATAAAATTATAGAAAAATTAAAAGCAAATAAGTCGGACATTATTGTTAAAAACCAGAAAGAAAAAAAAACTTGTCTATTAATTGATATGGCTTGTCCAGCGGATTGTAACATAACAACCAACGAATTCGAAAAACTGTCAAAATATAAAGACCTGGAAATTGAAATAGAAAAATGTGGAAATTGAAAACAAGAATCGTGCCAGTGATAGTAGGTGCACTTGGAATGATAAAAAATAGAACAAAACAACACATTGAAAGAATCCCTGGAAACCCCAGCTTAAGAGATATACAGAAAATTGTATTGTTGAGTACATCCCATACACTAAGGAGAACTTTGTCTGTTTAACGATAAGGATGATAGGGGAGATAGAAAAAACATGAAATGGAGCCATAACAACACACCACAACCTGCCTTAGGTAATCCCGCAGACTTGGTAAGTAGTGCGACCATAGCAGATATCGAAATATGATGAAAAATGACAACATAATAATAATAATAATAATAATAATAATAATAATAATAATAAGAGAAACCTCTGCATGGCCAATATCCAGTACGTGCCAATAAATCCAATGTTGACAAAGTTAATACTCATCGATGGTTACGTGCATCTGGATTAAAGTCTGAAACTGAAGGATTTATACTTGCAGCACAAGACCAAAGTCTTTTCACGAGAAACTTTCAGGCAAATATTATGCATAATAATATGGATCCAAAATGCAGGTTTTGTGATAAACACCAAGAAACAATAGACCACCTCATCTCAGGCTGTTCTGTGCTTGCCCCAAACGAATATAAAAATCGCCACGATAGAGTTGGGCAATATTTACATTGGACAATGTGCAAACATTATGGAAAATCTGTAAACAAACACTGGTATGAACATCATCCAGCACCGGTTACAGAAATAGAAGATGTAACCATTCTATGGGATTACACCATCTACACAGACAGAAAAATTGAAGCAAACAGGCCAGACATTATTGTTAAAATCCAGAAGGAGAAAACTTGTCTATTAATTGATATGGCTTGTCCAGCGGATTGTAACATAGCAATCAAGGAATTTGAAAAACTGTCAAAATATAAAGACCTGGAAATTGAAATAGAAAAAATGTGGAAATTGAAAACAAGAGTCGTGCCAGTGATAGTAGGTGCACTTGGAATGATAAAAAATGGAACAAAAGAACACATTGAAAGAATCCCTGGAAACCCCAGCTTAAGAGATATACAAAAAATTGTCTTATTAAGTACAGCCCACACACTAAGGAAAACTTTATCTATGTAATGCTGGGGAAGATAGGGAAGATAGGAAAACATGAAATGGAGTCATAACAACACGCTACTACCTGCCTTAGGTCTCCCCGCAGACTTGGTTGGTAGTGAGACCAAAGCAGAAATCGAAATATGATGAAAAATGATAATAATAATAATAAACCATAATACGCCTACTACAGCGGCAAAGAACCCGAAAAGAGAGCAAAAGCAAATGCAATGTATCAAATACAGAAACGATGGCAAGATAACCCTCTTTATAGTTAACTAGCAGTATAACCCGGCGTTGCTCGGGTGTAATGAAAGCTTTAAGACTAATCCATGGTCCTGGAGCTCAGACTCTTTGGATGTTGGCACGAAATTTTTATTTCTTTGTATCGATATCAAATAAGTTTTTTTCGCCGTAAACTGAATTTTGAAGGCTAAATATGTCCTCTGAGTAAATAGTGTCATGGCTGAGACTAAGAACTACAATTATAGCCACTTAGAGCCAAACCCGAAGCAAAAACTAAAATAAAAGGGTTGAAAAAATACAGACATACAGGTAGATAAACAGACACACACACACAAACATCTTGCCTTTTATATATTATCGATTTTCTGCACTATTGTAAGAACTGCAACCTTGAAATTTCTGAATATAGTTTCTTATGTCTTTGTCTATGCGTGTATCAAATTTGATTAAAATCGGACCACTCCTTCTATAACCCAATTTTTTCGATTATCGATTTTCGATATTTATCGAGGATACCTCAACACAAAACCTAACTAAGAACACTCGCAGACGCTTATCAAAGCAATCAAAGCTAATCGCCTAGACATAGTGGTCAAATATCACGAAATCAGAATCTGTTTATATTCCTGCATATAGAATTGTATCTTTGAAGATCTTTAAAGAATTACCATAAATACGGACCTTGGAAATTTCACGAATGTGGTACATTCTTGCTTTCCTGACGACTACAACCCCCAGGAATTTAAATGGAATGTCAATACTTATCTCTTAACCACTTGACTCTAGTTCTTTCTTCGCCACCCTGTATATCCTTTCCTTTCTCTCTACCTTTGTAAGTGTCATTACACCTGTATTCCCATCCTTCTCTTGCTCCTTTGTAAATGGTTCGTCTTTCTCTTCACTCGCCACCTATCTAATCCTTTTACTCTTATGTGACCCCTATATTTTTTTACTCTTATGTAGCCCCTTAATGCTTTTAATCTGATGTAACCCCCTAATCTTTATACCCTTATGTAGCCCTCTAATCTTTTTATATTTATGTAGCCCTGTAATCTTTTAATCTTATGTAACCCCGTAATCCTTTTACTCTTATGTGACCCCTATATTTTTTTACTCTTATGTAGCCCCCTAATCTTTTTACTGTTATGTAGACCCATAATCCTTTTAATCTTATGTAGACCCTAATCTTTTTCCTCTTATGTAGCCCCGTAATCCTTTTACTCTTATGTAGCCCCCTAATCTTTTAATCTTATGTAGCCCCCAATCCTTTTGCTCTTATGTGGCCACCTATATTTTTTACACTTATGTAGCCCCCTAATCTGCTTACTCTTATGTAGACCCTTAATCTTTTTCCTCTTATGTAGCCCCCTAATCTTCTTACTCTTATGTAGCCCCGTAAACCTTTTCCTCTTACGTAGCCTCCAATCTTTTAATCTTATGTAGCTCCCCAATCCTTTTACTCTTATGTGGCCCCCTAATCTTTTTACTCTTATGTAGGTCCCTAATACTTTTACTCTTATGTAGCCCCCTGCACATCAGTGGTGTTACCGCCTTGCTCGGAGTGATACGATTAAAAAAACATAAATAAAGCGCACTACATAAAAGTTATTATTAACATTTTAAAAGACATCTGTTCAGCGCGCAGAAGAAAGCAGATATTTTGACGAACCGTTTTTATTCAAATAGCTATAGAGAAGATCAGTAGGCAAAGTGGTGATGAGAATACGAATTCGTTAAAAAATAAAATAAAATAAAAAATATCAAAGTTAAGCAACATTGATTCTGGTCAGTATCTGGATGGGTGACCGCTAGAGAATACCAGGTGATGCAATATTAAATGAGCGGAAGATGAGGTCGAGAGCCGAGTTCGAATTTCGGTTGAACTCGTTACGTGCAAATATCGTTTGGAAATCATGGCGTGAACCAATCTCTTCTTCCCGGCCCTAGCTAATGGATAAATAGCAGGAAATCATGGCGTGAACCAATCTCTTCTTCCCGGTCCTAGCTAATGGATAAATAGCAGGAAATCATGGCGTGAACCAATCTCTTCTTCCCGGCCCTAGCTAATGGATAAATAGCAGGAAATCATGGCGTGAACCAATCTCTTCTTCCCGGCCCTAGCTAATGGATAAATAGCAGGAAATCATGGCGTGAACCAATCTCTTCTTCCCGGCCCTAGCTAATGGATAAATAGCAGGAAATCATGGCGTGAACCAATCTCTTCTTCCCGGCCCTAGCTAATGGATAAATAGCAGGAAATCATGGCGTGAACCAATCTCTTCTTCCCGGCCCTAGCTAATGGATAAATAGCAGGAAATCATGGCGTGAACCAATCTCTTCTTCCCGGCCCTAGCTAATGGATAAATAGCAGGAAATCATGGTGTGAACCAATCTCTTCTTCCAGGCCCTAGCTAATGGATAAATAGCAAGAAATCATGGCGTGAACCAATCTCTTCTTCCCGGCCCTAGCTAATGGATAAATAGCAGGAAATCATGGCGTGAACCAATCTCTTCTTCCCGGCCCTAGCTAATGGATAAATAGCAGGAAATCATGGCGTGAACCAATCTCTTCTTCCCGGCCCTAGCTAATGGATAAATAGCAGGAAATCATGGCGTGAACCAATCTCTTCTTCCCGGCCCTAGCTAATGGATAAATAGCAGGAAATCATGGCGTGAACCAATCTCTTCTTCCCGGCCCTAGCTAATGGATAAATAGCAGGAAAAATGGGTTGGATTACCTTTATTAGTAACCAGTCTACTGAACTAAGTAACGGCAGTCTACTACAGGAAAAATCTTCTGCTTAATTAATCATGAATCGAAAATAGACATGATTACCCAGGCGCATGATTATCCAAGCGCAGGCCACAAAAAAAAATCTGTCTGTTTGTTGTAGTCTGTGTGTCTGTCTATCTATTCTATCCTGTTCCCTTAATTAATCTATCTATCCATCCATCCTGTTCCCTCTCCCTCCCTCCCTCCCTCCCTCTCTCTCTCTCTCTCTCTCTCTCTATCTATCTATCTATCTATCTTGAGTCTATATATAATAAATAAATAATCATATATATTTTTAAAAATTTTCAACAATAACAATATCAAAGTTATAGTTGAGGTTTAAAACATAGTCAGTCAGTTAAGTGCCATACGTGATACACGCTTGGGCGATCATGTCTCGAAAGAGACATGACTGACTGGGCAGAAGATTATCCCGCAGTAGGTTGCCATTGCTTTCTGCGGTAGACTGGTTGCCGACTAAGGCTATAGAACCCAATATGTCCTGTTATTTAACCCATAACTGGAAGGAAGAGACGGATTAATACCTTTCCCAAGGGTATTTGCGCGTAAGTGAAGGCAATGAATTCAACTGGAATTCGAACTCGGCTCTCCGATTTCTTGTTCCAAGCCGATATCCACTGGACCACCACGCACATCCTTAAAACATAGACAAATATAATTTACAACATAATCCTATGATATCAAATAAATATTTGCCCCACATAAACAATATCCGTCACCCAACTAATTGCAAAACTTACCCTCATAAAAATAATTACAACTGCCGAAAAAATAAAACCTGCCCAATAAACGGCCAGTGTATGCCCGAAATTATTGTTTATAGAGCTCGAATTTATTCGGATGATAATGATATCAAATTTTACTTCGAAAATACTTCTAACAGGTGGAATTTAAGATTTAACTACCACATGTCTTTAAACAACACTAAATACGGCAAAAGTACTGCTTTATCCATACGTTATTGGAAATTCAAAAACAACATTAAGAACCTAATGATTACCTGAAATTTCGTAGCTAAATCCAAACATTACAATGGAAAATGAGATAAATATACTCAATACCTTTTAGAGAAACTTATCTTAAGTCATATCAAGAATCTAAATTTGCTTAATAAAAAAGTGATTGAATGACCACATACTGTCATAGAAAAAATAATTACTTAAATTTTTATACGCAGATTGATAAAGATTTCTCTATACGTTTGCCCTTCTCTTTTTTTCTTTCTTTTTTCCGCAATATTACTTTTAACAATTATGAATTAAACCACTTTTATTTTTGCTCCTTCGATTTTGAATTTTTAATTCTAAATTTGACCTGTTAATTTTTCTTTTCAATTTTCTTTTCTTTTCTTTAACTTTATCATATTTTTCTTTTTTATTAAAATCTTGAAATTTCAAAATTTTAATTTTCCCTACATTTTTATGTACATGTAATATTTGAATATTTAAATTTTTAAGACTCATGAATTTCGTCCTTTTATTTTGTTCTCCCTGCATTTTATTATGTTTATTTTAAATTTAATTTAAAATTTTAAATCATAATTTAAAATTTTTATCCACGTGTAACCGTAGAATATTTAACATTTTAATCTTGTTATTAAAAAAGCAGTAACTTAACTTTGGATTTAATTCTCATGAATATCGTGTGAACTTAAATTCAAATATATTAAACTGTCAGCTTGAAATATGCACTTGATGATTGCATAATGCATGAAACAGCGAGTCGTGCGAGACGTAGGATAATCTGTATGGTTATTAATATATATATATATATATATATATATATATAATAATACCAAGACCGATTCTGTAAGTATCTAAATCCTAAAATTATACGAAAATAAACTTTGAGGACAACAAATAACAGACAGAATCTAACTCCGTTATTGTCCGTCGCTATAAGGCGTTGGACAAGAGGGGGAAAAAAAAAGAAAACTGCGGAATACAGACAATACATACAATATCCCGTAGTAAAGAAAAAAACCCAAACGGAACCAACCACAAAGAAAGAAAAAGTGCTCGATACAGAACTAACCAAAGCGGGATAACAAAGAGGAAGCAATGTAGAGCAAAGACACGTAAAAAAATCACAAGATCGCCAAAACCTACCGCGGTTTCACACAACGTCTTATATATAATATATATATAAGAGTTTAAAAAAAATTATGTATTTCATACTTTTTTGTATTTATTGCCAAGTGAATAATTCTAATTAAAATAGAATAGTTCTTTTTTGAAATACTGCACAATAACATGTGCATCAAATGAGTTTATAAATATTTAATAATTATCTATATTGCAGTTTCATCAAAATAACCTCCTTTTGCCTTCACAACGGCTGCACACACTCTGGGCATACTTTCCACGATCTTTTAAAAATAATTCTCCAACAAAACACTCTAGGTATCCTTGACAGACCTAACTGAATCCCGAACATTACGAGGCTGCTTCTTCTTACTTCTCCTGTCCAACTCATCCCATGCAAGTTCAGCTGGTGAGAAGTCTGGTGACTGAGGTGGCCAGCACATAACTTTTAACACTCCAGAAGTTTCTTTTAGTTTTAAATAATTTTGGCACAATTTAGAAATATGTTTTGGGGTCGTTATGCTGTTGGAGGATGAAATTTTGACCCACAATATGCAATCCAGATGGAATTGTATATCTCTGTAAGACTGAATGATACTTTTCTTTCTTCATAGTCCCCTTTACTTCAACCAATCACCTGAACTCTTGCCCGCAAAACAGCCCCAAACCATGCAGGATCCACCACGATGTTTCATCGATGACTCTACATATTCATCTTTCACTCGCTCCCCAACACTTCCTCCGCACGTACACCCTCCTCCCAAACAATTAGAACTTAGACTCATCAATCCATAATACTTTTGATCACTGTTCTGGTGTCCAGATTTTGTGCTCTCTTCCCGATGCTAGTCTCTTCTTTTTATTGGCTTGCCGAAGCAAAAGCTTCCTGGCAGCCACTCGTTCAAAGAGACGCACCTCTCAAAGCCTTCGCTTTACTGTATTTACAGAGACTGGATCAACCCTGTCGGTATTCACTTCTGCTTATATTTTAAGCGCAGTTTTCCTCCTGTCACTAACACTCTTCAATACTATTCTGCGGTCATCTCTTACTGATGTTTTCTGTTTTCTCCCTGTTCTTTTTCGATTGGCATGGCTTCCAGTTTCGTCTCTCCTATGCTGTGCATACTGAACTGCACAACTGGATACATCCAGTCTCATAGCTATCCTCCTTTGGGAATAACCTTCTTGATTCAAGATTTGAATTTGAGCTCTTATCTCTAGAGGTAACTCTTGAGGCATGGAGAAATTAAAATACAACCCCCCCCCCAAAAAAAACACCCCAAAAAATTAAAACAAAAACAAGAAAAACAATAAAAAGAAAGACTACAGTGGGGAATCACTCAGCAAGGGCACTTCCTAGTCTGATGACATAAGGAAGAATGAAGAAATGTTAAGGGGTTCGGACAAATTCATCTCTGCTTCCTTGCCTTGTGAAGTAATAATAACAAATGAACCATTCTATTTTAATTTAGAATTATCCACTTGCAATAAATGCTAGAAATAGTATCAAATACATCATTTTTTTAAACTGGGGAAGAAAAGTTAGGGGGATTCGGACGAGTTCATCTCTGCTTCCTTGCATTGTAAAGTAATAAAAATAAAAGAACCATTCTATTTTAATTTAGAATTATCCACTTGCAATAAATGCTAGAAATAGTATCAAATACATCATTTTTTTTTAAACTGGGGAAGCAAAGATAGAGGGATTCGGACGAGTTCATCTCTGCTTCCTTGCTTGTAAAATAATAACAAAGGAACCATTCTATTTTAATTTAGAATTATCCACTTGCAATAAATGCTAGAAATAGTATCAAATACACCATTTTTTTTTAAACTGGGGAAGCAAAGATAGAGGGATTCGGACGAGTTCATCTCTGCTTCCTTGCATTGTAAAGTAATAAAAATAAAAGAACCATTCTATTTTAATTTAGAATTATCCACTTGCAATAAATGCTAGAAATAGTATGAAATATATCATTTTTTTTTAAAAACTGGGGTGGCCTAATAATTATGGCCGGTAGTGTATATGCCAGCTTGGTCTTCTGTGTTTTCTGCAGCTTCTTTATTCTTATTACGTTCCCTTCATATTTTAGTCTATTTTGATCGTTTATATCTGCATGAAAAATACCCATTGTATTTTATCTCAATCTTTTCAGTTCTGCTTACCTCAATTTCTCATATGTGGCCGCGAGTTTGAATCTTCGATTAGAATTTAGCTATAATGTAAAAAAAAATCCACATATATTTGATAATAATTTTATGCTTTTATTCTTTTCTTATTTAATTATTGAATTCTATTATTATCATTTAGAATCTGTAATAATAGTTCTTAAAGTGTTACATAAGATGATGATGATTCACATCCAGTATATATATATATATATATATATATATATATATATATATATATATATATTGCTTTGAAGAAAATGGACGTCATTATAATAACATAACCTGAGGAACTTCTCGGCCAACACTTTTCAAAGACAACGTTGACTTTATTATGAATTGTAAATACAGGACACAAGAGAAGAACAAAACTTAACTTACAAAAACAGGGGAAAAACTGGAGCTCGTCTAAATGTAAATTTTAATCAAATAATTAAAATGTAAGGTGGGGTATATATATATATATATATATATATATATATATATATATATATATATATACTGAATAATCTCAATAAATCGGAAGCTCAGCGCCGGTTTAAAGTTATAAAAATACTGAATACATTATACGAAAATACCATCACTCTTCCGAACAAACTTGATAAATTCATTAATCTATCCAACTATGAACTAACTAAGCACCAAAAAGAATTACTTAACCTTGGACCCAATTATCATATATACCGTAAGTATAATCGACAGAAATTGAGATGTTTTTTTTTGTTTTTTTTAATCGTATCACCCCGAGCAAGGCGGTAACGCCACTGATGTGCAGGGGGCTACGTAATAGTGAGAAGATTGGAAAAGAGAAAGCCGGAAACCACATCCTAAACAGGGAACAAGGGACGAGCCTCTTTACCTCTTCAATAGACGTGGGTGGAGTGTGAACCGGGCGATAGATAGATCTATCTACTCCAATTATACCAAAATATTGTCAAACTCTAAGATGAACAACTAATAGAAACAACACCCGAATTTAAAGACTTACTTAAGGACGAGGCATTCAATGATCGGCATGATAAAAGCAGAAAGTCCTCAAAAATACTTTCTATATACATAAAACAGTTGGAACCTTATCTGAACAAGATAAACTATTAAATCTCCACAAATATCCTTAAACGCCTATAATTAATAACAGAAGCCGTTGGTTTGTTCCAATGGCTTCCCATACTTAATATTTCTTGTTTTCACTCCCGCTTGGTTATGTGCGACGTCATGAGCTGTGATGCGACATTCGCTTCCAGCGTCTTAAATGCACGAGTTTGTTGTTGCTTAGAAATCTTCCATGTAAACAAAAACAGTTTGTCCGTGTTTAAATATATAATGTAACTTGACATCTTTGAAAATGGCTTATGTAAGCCGAAAACTCAGATTGTATTATTAAAAATTATGTATCTATATTGTAATTTTCTTCATTTTATGATAATGCTATTAGGCTTATAAATGAATATGAAACAAATTTATATAAAATAAATAGGCACAACTTGTCTTTATTATATAATTAAACATGCATTAATGAAAAATGTTGCCGAAATACACAAAATTTATATATATATATATATATATATATATATATATATATATTATAGGTACCTCCGCGGGAAAAACAGCAAACCGGAATGATAAAGGCCACAAACTTAACGAAAATAAAGTTTTATCGTCAAAATGTAGATGTTATTATTAAAAGGAAAGATAAAAGAATTTTAAATACTTTTTGAATTTTTTTTATCCTTTCTAACACGTTCGAAATTTTGGTTAAAATGCTTGTTTTGTTTACGTCATCGCCGCCTACAATTTTTTTTTTGCGCTTTTTTCCGTTGAAAAAACATTTATTTGAAAATTCTTGTACAAATCAAATAATTGTTCGATTTTAATGAAATTGGCAGAACTTATTCACAAATGAATGAAATTATTTTTTAAATGTTCTTTTTAGAAAATATTGGTAATTTTTTTAAAAAATGTGTTACCCGCCACTTACTTAAACGAAATTTACGAGTCCAAAATTGTAAAGATTAATAAACGTAGTTACGCTCCCCTATTTTAAAATTAATTTTTAATTTATTTTATTTTTACCTTATTTTCATGTATGGTAGACTGAAATTGCCATTATTATGAAAAGCTTACGTAATTTAAGAGTTTTGTCCCTTCACTTAGATTTATGAAATTTGCCGTTTTTGGTCATGCGCAGAACCTGTCATCGCCTAATCAGTCATCAGTTCGTCAAACATCCGAATGTTAATAATTTGTTGTATATTACTTTTGTAAGTAATATTTTTTAAATCAGCTCAATTTAACATTTAATTTTCTAATTTTACTAAAATAAAGTGTCAGAAAACTTTTGAAATATTTTAAAAATCAATGAATTTTTGTTTGTTTACAAATTTGTTAAAATTTTAAGAAAATTTAAGAAATCGAAATTAAATGTGACATTCTAATCTATATAATTTCTATCTGAAATACACCAGAATGTTTTACTTTTTGGAAAGAATAAATTTAATCATTAAGTTTCTAATAAAATCTAAAATGAAATCTTCAAAAAGAAGATTTTTTAATTTTAAAAATTTCATTTTAAACTTAGATATCAAAAGTTTATGCCAAAAAGTGGAGGTACCTATATATATATATATATATATATATGTATATATATATATATATATATATATAGAGAGAGAGAGAGAGAGGGAGAGAGAAATAGAGAGGAAATTGTAAGACAAAATAGAAATATTATTTATGAAGTCTTTCATCCGTTAGGAATTCAACGGACAGCGAGGGACCTTTTTTCCCCCATTTTGTTTTACAATTTTTTAAACTTGATATATAAAAATATATATCGTTATCTCATTTCATATATACAGGGTGCGATAGATAAATTGTGGTATAACTCAAGAATGAATATAACACTGACATCTCATATAAGGTATCTTTACCAAAATTACACGAAAATATGTTGACATGTAAAAGTGTACATTTTATCAAATAAAATTTTCGGAATATCCTGCAACACTTCTGGTCGTTCTCTTTTTTTTTTTTTGTTTTGGTGAATGCTCCTATAATTCTTGCTTTCAGTTCATCTTTGGTTTTACAAGAAGTTTTGTTGGTCTCTTGCTCAGGTCAGGATGGATGAACCATGAAATGGATAACTTCACATATTCTTTTCTCCCTTTATGTGCCATGTCCTTTCAGGATGTAGGCGATCATGGCTCTCCACATCTCCCTGTCCCTGGTGGCTCTTAGCATGCTTTATTCTGTTGCACCATGAAACCCTCGTTCCGTCATCCACCAGCTCAGGTCTTTCAAATATGTTATCTGCTGCCTTCCTCTGTCTCTTTTTCCTTTCTATCTGGCCTGTTAGTATCAGGTTCTCCAAGCCCTCATTCCTCATTGCATATCCCAGAAACTTCAGCTGTCTCTTATTAATTTCCTTTTCGTCTCCATCCTTTCTAACACCTCGTCATTGCTCACATGCTCGGTCCATGATATCCGTAGTATCCTTCTGTAGAACCACATTTCAGTTGCTTCAAGTTTTTTCTTTATCTTCGAAGATATTGTCCAACATTCACTGCCATATTGAAGAACCGGATCTCAGTAAGTCGGGACTCGTGAATTTAGATCGTCTGAGGCTTGTGACGTCTGAATTGTGAGAGAGGCTGTGGAGTAGAAAAGTATTCACCATCCACAAAGCCCTGAAGATACTTCTGAATTCTATCAACGTTGATATTTCAGTTTTGAGATGAAGAATTGTCAATATATTTTTAATTTTCTTTTACGATGTTATTATAGAAACAATGTATCGGCCAATTACATGTGTGCATGTTTTTGTTGTAATATGATTATTACGGTACTATTTGGAACCCGAGGAGAAGCGGGGCATACAAGAGAAATAAAAAAATTATAACAATAACAATAATAATAACTAGAAGTACCTCTAAAAATGTAATTGTTTCCTCATTTGAATTTTCTGATGTATCATAACACACCACTCAATAAGTCCTGAGCCTGAAATATAGATGGCGTCACTAATAAAAAATCATTATAATTTTAATGGAATAATAACTTTCAGATGGCACATGACAAAATTTGGGCTCAATCGGTTTATAAGTTCACAAATTGCAGTTATTTAAGTTAAGCTACTGTTGCCAATTTTCAAAACAAAAAATCTTAATTTCGTGTGTTTAAAAAGCATTTCCCATTGGGAAAAATACTGTTCAAGCAATGCAATGGCTTGATAAGTCTTATTCGGACTGTGTTTCGTCGTAAACAACGGTTAAGAGGTGGTATGCTCACTTTAAACGCGGTCGAACAGTCACAAATGATGAACGCTCAGGTCACCAAAAATCGGCAGTTGTTCCGGAAAACACCAAAAAATGCCATTAATTTGTTTTGGTCGATCGTAAATCGAAGTTGCGTAATATAGCAGAAGAATTGAACATATCAGAAGGAAGTGTGACCAGCAATTTGCATGAACATTTGTCAATGAGAAAGCTGTGTTCAAAGTGGTTGCCACGTTTGCTCATAATCGATCAAAAACAACAACGCGTCGACGATTCAGAGCGTTGTTTGCAACTCTTTCAACGCAACAAGAAAGAGTTTTTGCATAAATATGTGACAATGAAATATTGATCCACGACTTCATATGGGAGTCGAATCGGCAGTCAGCTGAGTGGAAAACAGCAGGTGAAATCCGTCCAAAACGACCAAAGACGAAAACTTCAGCAGGAAAGGTTTCGGCCTCAGTATTTTGGGATGCGCAAGGTATTTTGCTCATTGATTACCTTGAAAAAGGAAGAACCATCAATAGGAATTATTACATAGCATTATTGGCGCGTTTGAAAAAAGAAATCGGCAAAAAACGCCAGAAATAAAGAAGAAAAAAGACAACAGACCGTTTCACAAGTTGATCACAACGACAGCAAAACTACATGAATTTCATATTGAATTGCTTCTGCATCCAATAAATTTTCAAGATTTGGCCCCTATCTGTTTGCAGACCCCTAAAGAATGCTCCAAAGAAAGAGATTTAGTTCTAGTGAAGAAATGATTTCGAAAACAGCGGCGTATTTTGAGGACAAAAGCAAATCGTTCTTCAAAAAGGCATTGGATTGTTAGCTTATTTAATGAATAAATAAGTTTCTTGCTAATTCCCGCGACTACAAAATATTTGTTGAAATTCGCCTGTTGCATTGTTATATATTGGATCTTGTGTGCAATTTTGTTGTTACGTCTGTTGATGATGGTACTGCTTGTGTCTCTGCGATGGCAGTTTTTGTTGGTTCCTGCTGAACCAATTTTGATCTTTTTAATGTCTTCCTCATTGCAGAATTTGTCATTGGCAGCCACATTCTTAGCAATATATGATATGCAGATGACAAACTGCTGATAGCAGACATGGAAAGGAAACTACAAGATCTCCCACAGAAGGACTAAACATAAACTACAAGAAAACTAAATGTAGAGTCATTAACAAAAAGAGGAGCCCCAAATGCTAATGATAGGTCGTGGATACTAAAATCAAGTAGGTAGAGAAACTTAAATACCTGAGAAGTATTCTAACAGTAGACTGAAAGTACACAACCGAGATACATGCGTGTATTGGCATAGTGATTTAATTTACAAGAACCCTTAAGAAAAATTTTCGTTAAAAATAAAAAAAATGCTATTTAAACCACAATATTAAAAGTATCTCGCTGTAAGAGAGGTAGTATATATCAAGCAATTTTATCTTACGAGTTTTGAAACTAAAATTTTGGAACATTTTTATATTCCTTATTTCCAGCAAAACGGACACATGTAAGAATACTGGAAAACATATAAAAAATTAATAAAATATTTATAGTCGGTTGTTTTTAACGTTATATATATACTAGCAGTATAGCCCAGCGTTGCTCGGGTGTAATGAAAGCTTTAAAACTAATCAATGGTCCTGGAGCTCAAACTCCTTTGGACGTTGGCACGAAAGACTATAACTTTTTCTTTCAGATTAATAAAGCATCATTCATATTTTTCTGCAATATGCTCACCCATTTTCTTTCCATCGAAAGAACACATTAGGCAGGCTCTGATTCAAGTGTATCTTTTTCTGATATCAAAGTCTAAAAAAGACTTTGATATCAGAAAAGGCATAGCATGGACTGCTTGTAACAAAATGGATAAGATCTGGAAATCCCATCTTGATCGTAAGATCAAAATCCAAGTTTTTCGCGCACTTATTGAACCAATACCGAAAACTGTCTAGAGTATTGAGAGACAGGAAAATTTCATTAATGTTATGGTACCATCATATGAGGAGTGAACTCTTCCTCTTGCAATATAGAAATTACCTGCGTGACTTCTAGAGAGCAGTTGACAGAGCAATTGGTTGCCTTATGCAGTGTTGAACTCTCTGTTTTTGGGCGGAGGGTATTAAACCAGTCGTGGCTCTGAAAAAGGGTAGAGTCACGATTGGGCAAAATTAGACAGATATTTTTGGCCGGGCTATATGAACCGGATAACCCACATTAAAAAGTCATTGTGTCATATTTTGCCCTAGTAGGGAGGTAACTGAATACTGCAGTAACAGAGCAGTTAGTTACGAACAGTTACGAGCAGTCAAATACAGCAGTTAACAGAAGCAGTTAACGACAGCTACTAGTCAGGCAGCGTAATAATACTTTCGGACTAATATTTCTATATTACTTATTTCTACAATACTTATTATCAACACTTCTTTTGAATATCTTATTTCTGGTTATACTAATCAACTGTTTTGAACCTACCTTATTGTTCCCTGTTTTACTTCCTGCGCAAACCGGTCATTACAAACTTAAGCCACAACTACGCAGCAAATTGGCGACGAAGATCCACAACAACTGGAAACAAAGAAAAATGTGTTGGACTGTTATTAATATCTATCTTCCTAGATAGCATCAAATGCTGAACAATTTCCGCAAAAGTGAAGGAAAGACTCAAACCAAAAGAAATGTGGTTCCACCGAAGGATGCTGAGGATACCATGGCCGAACATGTAAGCAAGGACGAAGTTTTTGAGAGAATGGAAACGAAGAAACTTATACTTAACATCAAAAAGAGACAGTTGAAGTTTCTGGGATACATAATGAGAAAGGAGAGCTTGGAGAATCTGATACTCACTGGACAGAAAAAGTGGTCAGGGGAAGCCATCCTGTAGCATACTTGATGATCTTAAAAGAATGGATGTCGCATCAGGGGTTTGGAGAAATAACAAAACAAAATACATGAAGAGCAAAAAGGGGGCCATAATCGTCTACGTCCTGAAGGGACATGGCATATAGAAGAAGAAGAAGAAGAAGAAGAAGAAGAAGAATGTCTTTCTCATAAAAGCAAAATGTCATGAACTTCAGCTTCGTGTGACACTTGCAAGTTTTTCTTTGCTCAGGTTTATGGCTCTATTACGTCGAGACATCTGTTCTCGTACAATCACACTTCTGAAATCTATCAAGTTTGAAAATTGGGCACTACTTTTTGGCAGGATAAAATTGCTTGAAAGTACTTAACTGACACTGTATTTTAGTAAAAATTGATATGGATATATTCTTTTAATTTCAGTCTTCTGACAAATTACACGAGAGACTATGTATCTGAAAATGTCGACTGGAACAAAAACTTATGTTTTTGATCTCTTGACAAACTAAACGTGTTGAATGATTGATAATAAATTTTGGAAAAAGAAACTTGACGTAATAAGTACGAGAAATGACAGAAAGAATTCTTTTTAGAGGAAAAACTTTGAGAGCAATCTAATCCATTTTGTGTCTGTCAGACGAGAAATGAAGACCGCTAAATGGCTGTCAAACTATGGGCGGGAATTTAGACAGGAAGTTGATTTTTTTAATGTCAAGCATTGTCAGGAAACAGAAAAATAAGAAACTGGGAAATTATTTTAGAAAAAATTTAAAAGGAATAATTTCAATTTATTTTATTTATTTTTTTTAAAAATTTACATTAACTCACGGAATTACGGTAATAAAAAAACAAATCTATCATCGTCCCGTGCATTGAATATTGCTGTCATATCTGGTCGGATGCTCCTGCTATCCACCTCGGGGTCCTTGACAAAATCCAACAGAGAATCTGTTATGTGATCGATCCCGACTTGGCAGTTCAGATACAGTCACTTTCTAACCGGCGCAATGTGGCTTCCCTGTGTCTCTACTGCAAATATTTTCACGGCTTCTGCTCCGACGAACTTATCTCACTGGTGCCCCCTATATATGAATTTACTCGAGCGACAAGATTAGCAACTAGGTCCCACCCTTTTACTGTGAAGCCAATAAAATGTAAACGCAAATTCTACTCCAATAGCTTTTCTCGCACTATCCGCCTGTGGAAGTCCCTTCCATTTACTTGCTTTTCGACAGCTATAATCTCCAAGAATTTAAATGTAAAGTCAATAGTCATTTCCTATCTCACTAACTTGCATCCTCTTTCTCATGCTTCTTTCTTCATCCACTCCACTCTCATCGGTATTCTCATCCTTCTCTTACCCACTTCATGACACCCCCATAACCTGTCACTCTTTCTCATAACTTTCCTCCTATGTAACCCCCTGCAAAACAGTGGCAGTTAAATGCATAGATAGATATATCGATAGATAGATAGATAGACGGACAGCTACCATCTCCAGGAATTTAAATGTAAAGTCAATAGTCATCTCCTATCTTGCATCCCCCCCTCTCTCTCTCT
Organism: Ascarosepion bandense; assembly: GCA_037127315.1. NCBI lineage: Eukaryota > Metazoa > Mollusca > Cephalopoda > Sepiida > Sepiidae > Ascarosepion > Ascarosepion bandense. The sequence continues at coordinate 2,865,382 of JBBBDQ010001448.1, forward strand.
CCCATGCTTCTTTCTCCGTCCACTCCACTCTCGTCAGTATTGTCCTCCTTATCTTACCCACTTTCTGACACCCCCTATAACCGGTCACTCGTTCTCATAACTTTCCTTCTCATAACTTTGCATTTTACTGCAAAACAGTGGCAGGAAAATGCCTTGCTTGGGCGATATGATTATTAAAAAAAATATGGAATAATTATTTAGGGAAGATTTGACTTGAGAAATATTCTATTGTATACAGGATAAAAATGTCACGAGGGATTATAGGTTTGAGTTATTTTGACAGCTACACGTTCTCTGTATTATCACTCACATGCAAAGAGTGTCAATTTAGTTTGTGCGAAATATACACTGGTTGTCTTTCTGAAAAAAACTGATAATGTATTTGTACGAATTAGGCAGAAATATACAGAATTTATCAGGAAAACACTGCAGAAATTTACATTGTTGGTCTGTCTAATGAAAACACTGAAAAAATCATTTTGTACCAAATATTGAGAAATTTACATATTTGATAGATTTTTTTTGTAGGAATTGGGCAGAAATATACACTGTTTGTCTTTTTCGAGGAAACGCTGGAAAATTATTTTGTACGAATTAGGCAGAAATTTACACAGTTTTTCTCTGAAAATCACTGAAAATTATTCTGCATAAATTTGGCAGATTTACATTGTTTTTCTCGGAAAGCAGAAACCGTTATTTTGCATGAATTACGGAGAAACATTAACGGTTTATCGTTTCAGAGAAACACGGAAAAATTGTATTGCATGAATTAGACAGAAATTTACCCTGACTTTCACAGATTGCACGGAAACATTATTTTGTGCAAATTAGGCAGAAATTTACACAGTTTTTCTTTCTCAGGGAAATTTTAAAAATGCATGGAAATGTTCGTTTATTGAGGATAGTGTTGTGATAAGAGATGGGATTTGATCTTTACTCCCACGGGCGAAACAGTTTATAGATGGGGAGGTGATCAAATCTAATATTAATAATAATCTACACTTTTTAACCATACATATTTTTTATACACACACACACACACACACTAACAAACACACACACACACACACACACACACACACACACACACACACACACACACACACATATATATATATATTTTAGTGTATCGAGGCAGCAAATAATTTTCTAAACATATGCTGTTAAATATAAGAGACAATGAATGTCTATTATGTTTAATCATGAGCTGTTGTAAACATCGTATTTTGGCTTTAATTTCAGTGAAAATAAAGACAAAAATTCTCCAACATTTGAAAATTTTGTTATTAATTTGCTTCTAAGCTTTCGGCTCACACGAGCCATCTTCAGAGAGGTTATTTAGACGGTAATACAATAACATCCACCATCACCGACGATTTTATTTTGTGTTGACATAAAACTCCGCTAGGCAACGGCAATAGTTATCAAAAATAACAAACGCAGTTCTCAATTTTGCAATGCAGTTCTATGACGTCACACCGCGTGATAGCCCGAAATGACAACAAAACCATGTATTCAAATGCAATGTAACGTGCTATGGCCGGATTTAAAGGTGATTTTATTAAGTGTTGATTGTTTAGATTTGCTGTACATGGCCTCCAATATCTGAAGGCTCCTCTTACTATGTGTATGAGTATGGATCACTGTATGGTTGACCAAAATCTTTCTGATATTACCTACATGTTTATGTATATTTTAATGGGCATTTAAACTACTACACACATTTCGATTATATCAGACAATTAAGAAAGACGATGATGTTAATGTCAGCTACCAGCTGACATTAAAAGCATCATATTTTCTACCAACAGTGTTGTTCTGTTGACTTGCCGTCTCTTCGTTCTTCCGGTTGAAACTTGGAAGCAACTCGCAAAATAAATCAATCGCAGCCAGATAAACTCGTTCTCAGGGAAGAAGAATGTGTTCTTTATCCTAATGACGTCGCTTGTCCGTTTGATACCCGAGCAGTCGACAAAGACAGACAGAAAAATGTTCAAATCTTTTTTAATCGTTTAACCCAAGCAATTCAACATAGCCATCCAAGAGAAGGAAAGAAAATAAAATAAAAACACTATTAACGAGGGAGAACCAAACAGTCTAATGTAAATAAAGAACGAATTTTCTGTAGTAAACCCCCCCCCCCACAAAAAACTGCAGGATAAGATAAAATTAAAAACTAGTAAAATTAATTAATAGTGCACAAATCCAATAAATTATTTTTTTCTTTATCTAACATTAAATACGTTTTAAATTTTAGCTGAGAAAGTCTCTGGAATTGAAGAAGTTTCTATAAAATTTTTACTAAGCTATTTGATGAATATTCACTTGTAGCGGATAAAAAATTAATTAAAATCAACCTTCTTCACTTTTACAAAAAATTCACAATGACATGTGAAATCATAGTTTTCACAAATAGAAAAAGGATTAACCATGTGCTTAAAAAAAAGTCGAACCCAGATTTCGCAAGTAAGTGATTTTTGACCAATGAGAGCCACTTGCATGACTTGAGGACTTAGCGATCCAGTGCTAAATTCAAAAAGACTACATAAATGACTTTGGCGTCAGTCAAGAGTGAGAGAGGGGAGCAGCGAAAGAGAGACACACATCTAAAATGTAACTTCAAGCTTCAAGCGACCCGGACATTGTCCTCTTTCTCTTTCTCTTTGTCTATTTCAGCAATTACTACAACAAACATTTTGTACGAACTCTACACTTAACTTTCTCATTGAACATTAATTTCTACGAATTCTTGTTATTCCTTATTTTGATGAATTTCTATTTTCACATTCAAAATGTATATTTTATTATTCCACTCTTCTGCACTAATCCACACATTCCAACCTGCCGACAACCGACCTTCTGATGATGAAAAACCTTCTGATGACAATTCTGCATAAAACGTGTAAGCCGTGGGGAGTTCGGTTCCAAAGAAACATTAACCATCTCTCTACGATACATACTTATAAACTAAAGTAAAATTTTAAGATGAACAAACTCGCAATCATCTTAACCAGGTTTCAGTTTAATGACTTCAAGCTGACTGCTTTGCGTCTGTTTTGACGCTTTCATTACCATGTTATATATCGACACGCATATATATAAAAATATATCAAGTGATATTTTTATTAATGACAATGAACCGTGTAGCCTAGTGAACAGAGAGTGAGAGCGCGCTTCTAAGGGTTGACGGGGGGGGGGGCGTCTGTTGCTCCTCTGGTCTGGTCTGGCTCTCGCGTCTGCCTCTGTCTCTCTGCTCTGTGCCTTGAAATCCGTGCGTCGAGGTCTTTTATAATCTCCAAACCGGTACTTCCGGATTTTGCCTCGCCCACGCACGCCTACGTAATTCTCAGAGACACCTGTTCTGTTTGCCTCTTGTAGCCATTTCCGCTACTGCCGGAAATAAGGTCAAACAAACATCCGTTCCTTTCAACGACCGGAAACGCCCCCGCTTGCTCAGCTTCCTCGGGTGGGGCGGGATTGTTATATTACAACCAGTCCAACCATTTTTTCTTAAATGACAAGCAACGATGTACAAAGGGTTGCAATAATTTCTTATTTTATACGTGAACATTTTTTAAATATAACTTGAAATATTGTTTAACATTGTCAAACACAGTGTTTTTCTTTTTTTTTTCTTACTTTTCTTAAATCACGCTCTTCTCTTGACTGTTGAAACATATTGGAGAAGTTAGTCATTTTGTTTACTACTTATACCCAGTCAAGTGCCATACGTGATACACACTTTAGGCGATCATGTCCCGAAAGAGACATGACTGATTGGGCAGAAGATTATCCTGCAGTAGGTTGTCATTACATTCTGCAGTAGACTGGTTTCATCCAAGGCTATAAAACCCACTCTGTTCTATTATTTAACCCATAACTGGGGGAAGAGATTGATTAATACCATTCCCAAGGGTATTTGTTCGTAAATGAATGCAAGGAATTGAACTGGAATTCGAACTCGGCACCCCGCTCTCTTGTTCTGAGTTGATATCCACTGCCCCACAATGCACAACCGCTACTTATACTACCACTACAAATAATAATAATAACCGCTATTATATTTCTGTTTGTCCATCCCTTTTTGTAGTTACTTCCTACGACCATTACATCTTACCAATACGTCATAACTGATGGACTATTCCGTTTTTACCGCATGAAAATCTAGAACTGGCATCTCAGAGACGCTACTTGGTTTAAGAAAGCAAGCAAGCAAGCAAGAAAGAAAGAAAGATGAGATTCTATTTACATTGTTCGGACTGTTGTTCTCATCTTCATTGCCGTTTTCACGATGTTTCGGCCGTAGTACGCTCCGCCCATCTTCAGATGCTTAGAATTTCGGACCGAACTCTTTATACTTGGATAAATAATTCTCAGTGGATAAAAGCGTTGGTAAGATCCAGTGATTTGATTCAAAGAATGGTGAGTTCAATACCTGGCTACAGCAGTGATTAACAAATAACTTAGAGAGTTGACCTAAAGGAAGATAACTACATGACATCCGGAAGTAGCATGGCAGATGGAATGAGAATGATATATCCTAGTGATCAAAATAACGGATTCGGTCCGAAATTCCAAGCGTCTAAAGAAGGCCGGAACGTGCAACGGCCGAAACGTCGTGAATATGACAATAAAGATGAGGACAACGGTACGAACAATGTAACTAATGTAAGAAAGAAAGAACGAAACAAAAGAATGGAAGATAGAATTGCTTAACGTTTGCTACAGTGAATTTGAAAAAGTTGTCAATTTAAAATATTTTCAAAAACAAAATTATAAATAGATTTATTAATACAAACGTTTGCAAGCCATGTTTTAGGCTAATAATAATAATAATAATAATAATAATAATAATAATAATGACTATGTAACGCTGGGAATTTTAGAGGGATAAGAAAAAAAACAGGAAATGGAGCCATAACAACACACAACGACCTGCGTTAGGTTTTCTTGCAGACTTGGTAGGTAGTGCGACCATAGCAGAAATTGAATTATAATGAAAAATGAATATTAATAACAATAATAATAATCTTTACTTTATCCTTATTCTTTTACTTTCTCCTTGTATATATTTGATCAACTGATTGGTTTTTAACGGCTTATTCTTAATAATTAGCTCATAGCCACAGGGCAAAGAGATGGATTCATACCTTTCCCAATGGTATTTTCGCGTAAGTCAATATAACGAAGTCGAACGGAATTAGAACACGGCTCTCGCATTTTTTTTTTTTAATCATTTCACCCCGAGCAAGGCGGAAACGCCACTGATGTGCAGGGAGCTACATAAATGTAAAAAGATTAATTAGAAAAGAGTGAGGAGTACAAACTAGTTAGAAAGGAACAATAGAAAGCTGAGAAAGCAGGTGCGATGACAGATACATAGGTGGAGAGAAAAGGAAGGTTATACAGGGGTGGGGAGAGAGCTAGAGTCCAGTGGTTAGTAGATGAGTATTGACTTTGCATTTAAATTTCTGGAGGTTGTAGCCGTCAGGAAAGCAAGAATACGGGAGCGAGTTCCACAGGCGGGAAGTGCGAGAGAAGAAGCTGCAGGAGTTGAATTGTCGTCTGCATTTGGCTGACCTGACTGTGAATGGGTGGGACCTAGTTGCCAGTCTGGTTGCACGAGTAAACACCTGTTGAGGAGGCATCAGTGACTTACGTTCGTCTGAGCAGAAGCCATGAAAGTATTTATAGAACAGACAAAGGTGGCCACATTTCGACGATTGGGAAGTGGCTGCAGTCGAGCCGCCAGATCAGTACCTATCACATTACAGACTCTCCTTTGGAGCCTGTCAAGAACACTGAGGAGAACGGTAGGGGCACCTGACCATAAATGGCAGTAGTACTCCATGCACGGACGGATGGTTGACTTGTATATATGCAGGATGGATTCAGGTGGAAAAAACATCCTGGATCGACATAGTGACCCAACCTTCTTAGCAGTAGATTTTGCTATGGATTAAATATAGTGGTTCCATTTGAGGTCTGAGGACATGGTAAGTCCGAGGAGGCGTAGTGTATTACTCTCCGGGAGAATCGCTTGGTCCATAACAATTTCCAGTCATTATACATTATACCACCCCACATTCAAACCTACAACAACTTAAACGGTCACTCATTGGGGTAGTGACAGGAATCGACGTTGATTAATTTAATAAACCAATTTTGATTCATTGAAGTTTCAAGTTGTCGGTCTTTGAACGTTGAAGTAGGTCATAGTGATACTAATTGTCATTGGTGAATTTTGTTTGGCGACTGACAGAATGGAGACATGGATAAAAAATTGGTATTGACTGCCCAGTGGATATGTTACAGAAAGGAAGTCTCTTACGAAAGATGAAAATAATCCAAGAAGTAAGGAACAAGCCAGCTGGAAAATCGCATGACATCTACACCGTTTCGTTACTGTCCGACACTACCCATGCATTAAAAACTACATGTTATGATCTTATCTCCGAAAATAGGGTAAATAAATAATAATTTTCTTGCTTGCGTAGGCTATGAATCAATAAAATAGATCTTTTTTTCCGAAGATTCAAAATGGAAAACAGTTCTACCAAATTGTTTTCAATTATGGCGTGAGATATACGTGGGAAGACTTAATGGTGTTGGACTGTTAGAATGGAAAATCTCTATTATACTAGGAATGTCATTGACATCTGTCAGTTGCAATGGTCACGGTGTCAATGACATGGATCGGTCGTGTCGTCTGTAAACAAAAATGCTGCTGAACTATGTTTGCCTGCTGACGCAGTGTAATATAACAATCTGGTCCCACCCGAGGAAGCTGATGCAAGCGGGGGCATTTCCGGTCGTTGAAAGGAACTGATGTTTGTTTGACCTTATTTCCGGCAGTAGCGGAAATGGCTACAAGAGGCAAGCAGAACAGGTGTCTCTGAGAATTACGTGGGCGTGCGTAGGCGAGGCAAAAATCGGAAGTACCGGTTTGGAGATAAAAAGACCTCGGGCACGGATTTCACAGCAGACCAGTCTAGTCAGAGAGACGAGTCTAGACAGAGGCAGACAGAGGAGCAACAGATACGACGACACTCCCCCGTCACCCCGTCAACCCTTGGAAGCGCGCTCTCACTCTCTGTTCACTAGACTACACGGTCCATCGTTCATCAATAAAAATATGACTCATATTTTTATATACACCCGTGTTTGTTATTTGTCGTTATATAACAGCAGGAAATATTTAATGTTTGTTTGTTTTGATAAATAAGAGGCCAAATATCGGGAAAATATTGGTGATCCCTAGTGCGACAATATCTAATATTCGAGGTTTGAGATGACCAATCTCCATCGGCCGGAAAGATCGAGGGTAAAGTAGTTTTTAATGCTTTGCGATGGAAAAGAGAGGCTCAGTTTCCAGTAGGACGTCTTTGACAGAATTGAGACGTAAGCCACGAGCCTCTAACGATTTTTAATTAAACGTCACAATCGAAAAGAGATGAAAGAAAGCGAAGATGGAAACGAAGAGAAACTACATTCAAAGTGTTTGAGTTAAAACCTACGGATGTTTGCAAAGCAAAGGAATAGTTGGTGATAATTTTTTTTTTTTATAATCATATCGCCCCAAGCAAGGCATTGGTGCGCAGTGGGTTACATAGGTAGAAAGTTATGAGAAAGACTGACAGGTCATCGGGGAGTCTCAGGAAGTTGATAAGAGAATGATAACTGTGGCCATAAATAGAGGGGTCAGTTTATATATTGATTATAATGTAGAATTGACCCCCCTCTTTATAACCACATTATAATAGTATAGAATGTTTATTTTATAATCATATCGCCCCAAGCAAGGCACTGGTGCGCAGGGGCTTACATAGGTAGAAAGTTATGAGAAAGACTGACAGGTCATCGGGGAGTGTCAGGAAGTTGGTAAGAGAATGATAACTGTGGCCATAAATTGAGGGGTCAGTTTATATATTGATTATAATGTAGAATTGACCCCCCTCTTTATATCCACATTATAATAGTATAGAATGTTTATTTTATAATCATATCGCCCCAAGCAAGGCACTGGTGCGCAGGGGGTTACATAGGTAGAAAGTTATGAGAAAGAGTGACAGGTTACAGGGCGTGTCAGGAAAAAGGTAAGAAAAGGGTTAAGATACTGAGAGTAGACTGGATGGAGAAAGGAGCATGAGAGATAGGATGTAAGTTAGCAAGATAGGAGATGACTATTGACTTTACACTTAAACTCCTGGAGATTGTAGCTGTCATGGAATCAAGTAAACGAAAGGGAGTTCCACGGACGGGAGGTTCGAGAAAAGAAGCTGATGGAGTAGAATTTATGATTACATTTTATTGGTTTCACAGTAAAAGGGTGGGACCTAATTGCTAATCTTGTGGATCGAGCAAATTCATGAATAGGGAGAACGAGAGAGTTAAATTCATCGGAGCAGAAGCCGTGAAAGTACTTATGAAACAAGTTTAAGGAAGAAGAGGACCCAATAAGAATAGGGATATGAGAGGGGGAAAAGAAGAAGAAAAAGAAGTGTAAATAGAAAAAGAGAGAAAGAAAAGGAGAAAAATAAAAAGATGAAAAGGAGAAAAAGATAAAGAAAAAGAAGTAGAAGAATAGAAGAAGAAAAAGAAAAAAGAAGGAAAAGAAAAAGAAAAAAGAAAAAGAAAAAGAATAGTAAGAAAAAAAAGGAGAAGGAAAAGAAGGAGAGAAATAAAAAGACGAAGAAGGAGAAAAGGAGAAATAATGAGATGAAGAAAAAAAGAAGTGGAAGAAAGAAGAAAATGAAGAAGAAGATAAAGAAAAAAAGAAAAAGAGGTAGATGAAAAAGAAAAGTAAGAAAAAAGGAGAAGAAAAAGAAGGAGAAAAATAAAAAGAGGAAGAAAAAAAAGAAAAAATGAGATGAAAAAGAAAAAGAAGTAGCAGAAAAAGAAGAAAAAACGAAGAAGAAGAAAAAGAAGACTAAGAAGAAAGGAGAAGAAAAAGGAGAAAAATGAAAAACGAAGAAGAAAAATAAGACAAAGAAGAAAAAGAAGTAGAAGAAAACCAAAGAAGAAAAAATGAAGAAAAAATATGATGAAGAAGAAAAGGAAATAGAAGAAAAGAAGAAAAAAGAAGAAAAATGAGAAAAATAAGATGAACAAGAAAAAGAGAAGCAGAAAATGAAGGAAAAAGACGAAGAAAAAGATGAAGAAGAAAAAGAAGTAGAAGTAAAACAAAGAAGAAAAAATTAAGAAAAAATATGATGAAGAAGAAAAGGAAATAGAAGAAAAGAAGAGAAAAGAAGAAAAATGAGAAAAATAAGATGAAGAAGAAAAAGAGAAGCAGAAAATGAAGGAAAAAGACGAAGAAAAAGATGAAAAAGAAAAAGAAGTAGAAGAAAAAGAAAGAAGAAGATGAAGAAGAAAAGCAAAGAAGAAGATTTAAAAAAAGTATAAGAAGAAAAAGGAGAAAATCAGAAGCTGAAAATAAAGAATTTTATGAAACGCAGAATTATGACAAGAATGATGTGTTTTTTGAAGGTCCTGAAAACTTGATTATTTTTAACGTAAACATGAAATTTTGTTATTTTACTACTATTTTAACGTAAATATGAATTTTTCTCATTGTTATTTAATTTTTTTATTTCTCTTTTAATATATTTGATTCATTAATCAACTACTTTTCTCATCTATATTATTATTTAAAGATTCCGATATTAGTTCGTGATATTTATCGGAAAAAAAAAGAATATCTCTTTATGAAGACTGAGATATTAGTTGTAGATTTTCTACTGATTCAATGAACTGTGGTGATACCGACCGAGCAAAAGGGAGGGACCGGATGTTCGCACTTTCACGAACAAGAAGCAAATGACCAAAAGTCGTCGGTGCGCATCCGGGTTCGCGCAGATATTCCGGTTGAAAAATAAAAGTTAATTAGATATTAAATTTCCAGTTCGCGGAGTTACGCGAATTTTATTTATCGAGCAATGGGAAGCCCAGAATCAAATACAAGTGTGAATCCCAAATGATCACCTGCGATCCAAAACGTCGAAATAAAAGCCGAGAGATAAAGCACCCAGCCAGACAGACCGACGCAGTGACCCAGACAGACGAGCGTGATTAGTATCTTCCTTGACCAAGTCAAGCGGCTACTATGTTTGCCTCCCTTCACCTCTCATTACCTTCTTCCCTGCCTCAAAACTACTTACTGACCTAAGGAGCGAATACATCAAAGACATTCCTTGCATACAAGACACCGCCACACTACTTTAAGTATCGGATTCTCCTTGTCAGCCTTCTGTTGTCAAAATGAACAACATTCCTAAGTACTAATTCTCTTTTCAGCATTTTATTGCCATGAACATTTTAACGTCTGTTGGACCTATACTTCAATAATTACTTTAATTGTAAAAACCTTAATTGATATTTGTATATATAAAATGTTATTTTTCAACTCAATTTGCTTTTCTTGGTTTATATCCTTTCTTTATGACTTATAGTGGGCTATCTACAACAAGGCCAAATTCCGCCAATCTTCAACAATACACAACTACCCTTCACTAGAACGGACTCTCCAATATAAACTATGGATAACCCACTATAGAACTACATAACTAAATAATGTACAGATAATGCATTTTGAAATTAATTTTTTTTTTAAATTATCCCATTACTGTTATATTTTTGTTATATTATTATACAGTTAATTTTTTTTATTATTCAGTCAGTTAAGTGCCGTAGGTGATACACGCTTGGGCGATCATGCCTCGAAAGAGACATGACTGACTGGGCAGAAGATTATCCCGCAGTAGGTTGCCATTGCTTTCTGCGGTAGACAGGTTGCCAGCCAAGGCTATAGAACCCAATCTGTCCTGCTATTTAGCCCATAACTGGAAGGAATAGACGGATTAATACCTTTCCCAAGGGTATTTGCGCGTAAGTGAATACAATGGGTTACAACTGGAATTCGAACTCGGCTCCTCGTTCCGAGCCGATATCCACTGTACCACAACACACGTCCATTTTTATTATTAATGTACACACTTGCTTCTTTTTTTAAGTCGTGATATTCCTTGATTGTTTTACTGTCATTTTAAAAAAAATAACTGTAATTTCATAAGTTTAAGAATTATTATATTAAGAACATTCAATACCCTGTATTTGTTAAATTACTTATACACTTATACATTGATATAAATAATTCAATTTTATTTCATATTTAGCGTAACATTTCTCTTTTTTTGAATGAGGATGCAACTTTTAAAATTGTAAGGAAATAATTTACGAGTCATTATTTTTTTTATTTTTGAAAATAGTATCGTTGATTTACTTCCTCTAAGATTTTTTTAGCAACATTTACGTATAAGTTTCTTATTCAAAGTCTGCAAGAAACATTATCGAGTCTTAACGTTCATCTTATCTGAATGTTAAATTCCGTAATGTCACAAAAATTTAATGCTTTCATAGTGTTTTGACTCTAGTTTGGGGGAGATGAGGAGGTTGTGAAGAGCATGGATCCACCTTTTAATTGCTGTTATTCCCAGGTCCACCCTAACCCGGAGTGGTAGCACCTGTTAGGGTCCTAGCTATGGGCAAATATTTATCCCCCCCGAACTGTGGTCAAAACACTATGAAAGTATAAAAATACACTTTTATAGAAAAAAATACATTTTTGAAAAAAACATAATTCTCAGCAAAACATTTTTGAATTTAAAATTTGAGGAAATCCACCTTCTCATTATAAAATGAACATTAAAAACTACCTTAAAACCCCACTTTTTGGCCTTAAATAACCCACAGAGTGTTGTATACCAACAAACAACAAACGCGCATATATATAAAAATATAAAGTTATATTTTTATTAATGACGATGAACCGTGTAGCACAGGGACAGAGAATTGAGAGCGCGCTTCTAATGGGTTAACGGGAGTGTCTCTCTTCACCGGCCGATCTCTGTCGCTCCTCTGGTCTGTCTACTCTGTCTGGTCTGTCCGGACTGTCTCCCTGGACTGTCTCCTGAAATCCGTGCGCCGAGGTCTTTTTATAATCTCCAAACCGGGACTTCCGGCTTTGCCTCGCCCACGCACGACACGTAATTCTCAGAGACACCTGTTCTGTTTGCCTCTTGTAGCCATTTCCGCTACTGCCGGAAATAAGGTCAAACAAACATCGTTCCTTTCAACGACCGGAAAACGCCCCCGCTTGCATCCCTTCCTCGGGTGGGGCCAGATTATTATATTACAAGAGGTGTTGATACGCCGTTAAACGAAACTCACAACTCCAATTCAGACACCTTTCGTCTTTTGTTCTTCTCTTCTCGTATGGCTAAACAACTCACTGATTTTGAGCTTCACAATATCGTAATTTTCAAAGAACAACACCCGACGTGGAGACTGACGAAATGTGCAGAAATTCTTCCTCAATTTTTCAGTCACGTCAGTCTTCACTAATTTTTAACGGTCGTCTCACGTCTTCCTGAATTTACAACTGTTTTACTGGGCACTGAATAAGAGAGGGTGAAATACGCATTTAGATTAATCTGACATAATCTACATTATTCAATATAGCTTATTCTCGGTTGTCTCACGTCTGTCTGAATTTACCACTGTTTTAGTGGGCACCCTGTAAATGACTTTTATTTGACATTGAATAAGTGAGGGGGAAATACGCATTTAGATTAATCTAACTGGCCAAAATCTACATTATTCAATATAGCTTATTCTCGATACAAAATTTTAGCCAAAGAATGTGCGTTGTGATGCAGTGGATATCGGCTCGGAACTAGAAATCGGGGAGCCGAGTTCGAATTCCAGTTGAATTCATTGCATTCACTTACGCGCAAATACCATTAGGAAAGGTATTAATCCGTCTCTTCCTTTCATTTACGGGTTAAATAACAGAACAGATTGGGTTCTCTAACCTTGGTCGGCAACCAGTCTACCGCAGAAAGCAATGGCAAACTACTGCGGGATAATCTGCTACCCAGTCAGTCATGTCTCTTTCGAGACATGATCGCCCAAGCGTGTTTCACGTATTGCACTTAACTGACTGACTGAATATAATAGTTGGAGTCATGATTAAGGCTTCTACTGGTCATTAAGTGGGGGATCGGTTTTCTATTGTTATTGGTGGACGTAACCATTAACACGCAGAAAGCAATGGCAACCTACTGCGGGATAATCTGCTGCCCAGTCAGTCATGTCTCTTTCGAGACATGATCGCCCAAGCGTGTTTCACGTATGGCACTTAACTGACTGACTGAATATAATAGTTGGAGTCATGATTAAGGCTTCTACTGGTCATTAAGTGGGGGATCGGTTTTCTATTGTTATTGGTGGACGTAACCATTAACACGCAGAAAACAATGGCAACCTACTGCGGGATAATCTTCTGCCCAGTCAGTCATCGATCATTCGAGACATGATCGCCCAAGCGTTTTTCACGTATGGCACTTAACTGAATATACGAACGTAATTATTAATAGTATGTGCTCTTTATCTGAGATATTCAGTAAATAGAAAAAAATAATTTTGCAAAATACGAGACAAATTAATCTGTAAAATTTAACTGTTTAATTTATTCTGCATCCATATTAGCAAATCTGCCTTTGGGGGATCAGACGCTATTTTTTTTTAACTCTTTGCTAGGCTTGGCAGCATAGGAAAACTTGTTTACTGTTTTCTTCAGGGATTTTTTTTGGCGTCGTATCGATCAGTCATCAGTAGACAAGTTTCTCCGAAGAGCATGGCAAACACGAAAGAAGTGAGTTTATTTCCTGGCAAAAATAAATGTTGCAATTGAACTCCAACCAAAAAATGAAATAAAAAGATGTATTTGTTGCCTTACGTTTTCAACAAGAACCATCAGGTTATGCCTTTTTTAAAAATATTACCCAGCACGCTTGAATAAAAAAACCCGAGCCATTTACACATCGATCGATCAATTGATCGGTAGAAAAAAAAAGAAAAGATATATATATATATATAGTTTGTGTGTGTGTGTGTGTGTGAGAGAGAGAGAGAGAGAGAGGGGGGAGGACTGAACATTGAGCCAGTCGTATGTTATATACATACTTCGGGTTTGAATGTGAAATAAAAAGAAAATCACATCTTCTGCCTATCTTTCACCGTCTCTTTCGAAGACGCGTAGAAAAATGTTGTGGTTTCAGCGGCTTTTCCGACATTACGCACACTGATATTTCAAGTTAAACACGGATGTATAACAGTGTGCTCGAAAATTTAGACACCACCTTGTACAATCATACACGCAGATGCAAACGCACACATACACAAACACACACATGAACGCACGGTCATACGTTTCATATACATATGTCAGTAGCATAAGCATACTTATCTATCTATCTATCCTAGTCTGTTCCTATCTATCTATCTATCTATCTATCTATCTATCTATCTATCTATCTATCTACTAGCAGTATAGCCCGGCGTTGCTCGGGTGTAATGAAAGCTTTAAAGCTAATCCATGGTTCTCGAGCTCAGACTCAGCCTAAAGAATATTCGTGTGAAGTTTGGTAAGAATCGGATAAAAATTGTGGATTTGTATAAATGACATACAGACAGATAAACAGACACACACAAACATCTTGCCTTTTATATATATATATATATATATATATATATATATATATATATATATATATATATATATAAATTATCGATTATATGCACTATTGTAAGAACTGCAACCTTGAAGTTTTTGAATATCGTTTCTTATGTCTTTGATATTTGTCGGGGGTACCTCGACACAAAACCTAGCTAAGAACACTCGCAGATGCTTATAGTACAATTGTGTAAATTTTCAAGAATATCGGTTCAGCCGTTTCGGAGTCTATAGGTAACGGATACACACACAGACACACACATATACAAACACAGAGAGAAAGTTCCATTTATAAATAAGTTTAGATCTATCTATCTATCTATCTATCTATCTATCTATCTATCTATCTATCTATCTATCTATCTATCTATTCATATCTGAGTCTATTCCTATCAACTTATATATTGGTAAGTTCAGACATCACTTAAGTGCCATACGTGATACGCACTTGGGCGATCATGTCTCGAAAAAGACATGACTGACTGGACAGAAGATTATCCCGCAGTAGGTTGCTATTACTTTCTACAGTAGACTGGTTGCCAGCCAAAGCTATAGAACTCAATCTCTCCTGTTATTTAATCCATAACTGCAGGGAAAAGACGGATTAATACCTTTTCCAAGCGTATTTACTCGAAAGTAAATGCAAAAAGACGATATCCACTGCACCACAATGCACATCCAAGTTCATATATATATATATATCCGAAACTTAATATTTAAATGTATTAACATCCTTTCATTTATTTCTCTGTATTCATATCATACTCTTGTTTTCATTTTTCTCTATTCTGTGGAAATTATTGGCTCAGCCCGTCGATAATTATAACATTGTTGACTATTGTCTCTAAAAAATCAAAAGAAAAGAAGAAATTTCTACTTAATCATTTCACCCCAAGCAAGACAATAAAGCCACTAATACGCAAGGAGGGAGAATATGAGAAAAATACATTATTAAAGAGAAAGAGAGAAAGAGAAAGAAAAAAGAAAGAGAGAGAAAAAAAAGAAAATGAACAGCGAGAGAAAAAAACAGAATATAACGATTGACACTGTATTTAAATTTTTGAGAATCAAATTTGCCTCGAAGCATGAACCCAGAAGCGGTTCAACTAGTGAGAAATGCAAAGAGAAGAAACCATTAGCATAGAACTTACGGTTACGTCTACTCATTTCAATTTTATGAGGATGAGACCTTGCCGCCAATCTAGTACTGCATTTAAATTCATAAAAACTAAGTAGAAAAGAGAAATATCGGTGTTGTACGGTTTTGGAAAGAATAATTCTTCTGGAAGTCATTTTGCCACCAAGAAAAAAAAAGGGGGATGAACATGCCGAGGGAGTTGACGAGCAACTATAGTATACAGAATGAACGCCGCCATTAAAGAAAACATCTGTAAAATTCTATCATTGCTCGTAAATATCTTGAAGAGCTTGAATGATTTCGCACAGAACAAGAACATTTGAAGAAGACGGCGAAGTGATACTTGCAAAGTTGTTGAAGATTGAAAATCTCCCTGACTTGTAGTGTGCCTTTAATTTTCGAACAGATCTGATGATGATGATGATGATGACAGAAAATCAATGTTAAAACCAAATATGATCATTTTATATAGAAATTTCAAATAAATATAAAGAAAAGTGCGTTGTGGTGCAGTGGATATCGACTCGGAACGACAAATCGGGGGTGCCGAGCTTGAATTCCAGTTGAATTCCTTGCATTCACTTACGCACAAATACCCTTGGGCAAGGTGTTAATTCGTCACTTCCTGCTAGTTATGAGTTAAATAACAGGACAGATTGGGTTCTATAGCTTTGACAACAAGTCTACCGCAGAAAGCAATGGCAACCTACTGCGGGATAATCTTCTGCCCAGTCAGTCATGTCTCTTTCGAGACATGATCGCCCAAGCGTGTATCGCGCATGGCACTTAATTGACTGACTGAATAGTTGGAATCATGATTAAGGCTTCTACTGGTCATAAAGTGGAGGATCGGTTTTCTATTGTTATGAAGTAATAAACTGATACCCCATTAATTGCTACGTAATAATATAATACATCGCTTTTCCTTACAGCTATGATTTATAAAACAGGACAGATTGGGTACTATAGCCTTGACTGACAAGAAGTCTACCGCAGAAAGCAATGGCAACCTACTGCGGAATAATCTTCTGCCCAGTCAGTCACGTCTCTTTCGAGACATGATCGCCCAAGCGTGTATCACATATGCCACTTAACTGACTGATAAGGAAATTATGATGACAAAAGCGCGTATTAAAAAAGGAATAATGTCAACCCAAGCAAGGCAACGATGCCACTTAAACGCAATGTTTTACTGAGAGTAAAATATAATGAGACTATGCTAGTGAAGAGAAAGGAGAATAATAGAAGAGGATTCACGAAGACAGCACAGGGTTATTGATGTTGCATTTAAATTTTTCAAGAACTTAGCATGCAGGGACAAGTGTTCCAGAGGAGAGAATTCCAAGAAAAAAACTATTAGAACAGAACTTGCGGTTACATCAAGCTATGATTGATTTGTTTTTGTTTTCCTTTTTAGGTTCATCAAACTTTCGGTTATTATTTAAAGTTGAAACATGTTTTTGAAAACAAAAACAAATCAAATGTTAATTTGTATGACTTGTACCTGGAAAAATGCTTTGTTATCGACAAATAATATTGCATTAACACTTATTTGTCGATAACAATGCATTTTTCCAGGTACAACTCATACAAATTAACATATAACTCGAAGGTTGTTGAAGATAACAAAGGACTCTGACTTACAATGTTCCTTTATTTTTTTAACTGATCTCATAAGGATCTAAACTTATTCATAAATAGAACTTTGTCTGTGTCTGTGTGTCTGTGTGTGTGTGTGTCCCCGTTAACTACAGACTCCGAAACGGCTGAACTGATTTTCTTGAAAATTTACACAGTTGTACTATAAGCGTCTGCGAGTGTTCTTAGCTAGGTTTTGTGTCGAAGAACCCCCGATAAATATCGATAATCGAAAAACTCAGGTTATAGAAGGAGTGGTCCGATTTTAATCAAATTTGATACACTCATAGGCAAAGATATAACAAACGATATTCAGAAGTTTCAAGGTTGCAGTTCTTATAATAGTGCAGAAAATCGATAATATATATATATATATATATATATATATATATATATATATATATATATATAAAAGGCAAGATGTTTGTGTGTGTGTCTCTTTATCTGCCTGCATGTCTGTATTTTTTCAGCCCTTTTATTTCAGTTTTTGCTTCGGGTTTGGCTCTAAGTAGGTTTAATTGTTGTTCTTAGTCTCAGCCATGATACCATTTGCTAAGAGGACTTATTTTGCCTTCAAAATTCAGTTTACGACGAAGATTATTTGATATCGATACTAGGATATCAAAATTTGACTTACATCCATTCATTTTTCTTTCAGTCTACGGTTTCGCTTTAACTGGAAACAACTATTTCTTTTTAGTCTTTCGTGCCAACGTTCAAAGAGTCTGAGCTCCAGGACCATGGATTAGTTTTAAAGCTTTTCATTACATCCGAGCAACGCCGGGCTATACTGCTAGTTTGATATAAGATCTTTAAATAAATAAAAGTAAATTATAATGGAAAAAGTGTGCCAAGTGTTATTGAGAGTGAAATATAATGAAAATAGTGTAGTGAGGAGAAAGCACAATAAAAGAAGAGGATTCAGGAAGACAGTATATGGCGATTGATGTGCATTTAAATTTTTGAAGATCGTAAAATTGGGAAGTATTTTGCTTGAAGACGGAAAATACGACGCTTATATCTGAAGCTGAATTGACATGGCCAAAGATGCATTCCAGAAGCTAAGTAGGAGTATTAAGAGACAGGAAAACTTCGCTGGAAACAAAGAACAGACTACTGGATTTTTATGTGATGTTTGTTTTCAATAAGGCAGCAAATGCTGAACAATCTTACCAAAGAGGGAGGAAAGACTTGAAGCAACTGAAATGTGGTTCTACAGAAGGATGATGAGAATGCCAAGGACTGAACATGTGAGCAATGATGGGGTTTTAGAGATGATAGAAATGAAAAGGAAACTAATATTTAACATCACGAAAAGATTAGTTGGAGTTCCTTGGACATGTAATAAAGAAGAGGGTCTTGGAGAATTTGATACTCAAAGGTCAGATAAACGGAAAGAGAGACAGGAAAGTTTCACTGGAAACGAAGAAGAGAGTACTGGAATCCTATGTGATGTCTCTCCTTTAATATTGCAGTGAATGCTGGACAATCTTCTAAAATATTTTTAAGCAATCGAAATGTGGTTCTACAGAAGCATGCTGCAGATATCAAGGATCGAGCATGTGAGCAATGATCAGGTTTTGGAAAAGAAGGAAACGAAGAAGAAAACTAATACTTATTATCAGGAACAGATATCTGAGGTTTCTGGGGCATGTAATGAGGAAAAAGGGTTTGGAGAATGTGATACTCACAGGACAGAAAGATGGAAAGAGAGGCAAGGGAAAGTAACGTACAACATACTTGATGGGCTTTAGCAAATAGATGGTAGAGTGTAGTTTGAGTGAGGTAAAAAGGGAAAGCATGATAAGTGCTGCTGCTGACAGTGAGATGTGGAAGTCAATGATCGCGTACGTCCTGAAGGAACACGGGACATAGAAAAAGAAGAAAGTTAAAGGGAAAAGATTTCCAGAGGAAAGATGTATGAGAAAAGAAACTACTAGAATAGAACTTACGGTTACATCAAGTTTTGTTGATTTTTTTACGGCTTATCAACCTTTTGTGGGTTATTTAAAGCTGAAACATTTTTTATTGCCTGATGATGAGAATTAATCTCGAAACATAGAAATTTACATGTAGCAATGAAAAATTGACATAACCTATATATATATATATATATATATATATATATATATATATATATAGAGAGAGAGAGAGAGAGAGAGAGAGAGAGAGATTTTAATAATAATGTGCGTTGTGGCGCAGTGGATATCGACTCAGAACGAGGAATCGGGAAGCCGTGTTCGAATTCCAGCTGAATTCCTTGCATTCACTTACGCGCAAATACCCTTGGGAAAGGTATTAATCAGTCTCTTCCATCCAGTTATGTGTTGAATAACAGGACAGATTGGGTTCTATAGCCTTGGCTGGCAACCAGAAAGCAATTGCAGAAAGCAATTGTAACCTATTGCGGGATAATTTTCTGCCCAGTCGGTCATGTCACTTTCGAGACATGGCACTTAACTGACTGACTGAATATAATAGTTAGAAACATAATTAAAACTTCTACTGGGTATAAAGTGGTGGATTGGTTTTCTATTGTTATGAAGTAATGAATTGATCCCCCACTAATTATATTTAATATATTTATGTATTATAATCTATTTCTTCTCCCTCCAGCTATGGACTAAATGGCAGGACAGATTGGGTTCTGTAGCCTTTGCTGGCAACCAGTCTATAACAGAAAGCAGTTGCAACCTACTGCGGGATAATCTTCTGCCCAGTCAGTCTGCCCGCTCAAGCGTGTATCACGTATGCCACTTAACTGACTGAATAATAGTTATTTATTGTGAGTGAATATTGCATTAACAGTTGTTTAACAATTTGAGATAGCAATAATATTTCCATACACAAGTCTTACTCATGACTGAGAGATAACAAATGGATTAATCCTCCTCACACCCACCAAAAATAGGAAATACATATAATTAAAACATAAATTTCAACTATATTATTTAGGCGTCAAGGAAACTAGAGAATTTAATTAAACAGTTTATATTTAATTTTTAACGGTGTTTAATCAGCATCAATTCTGAGCCAGAAAAGAGAATGTATTCTAAAATCCCGACTCTTGTCAATCCAATTCATTCAATAATACTTCGATATGATTTATAGGGAATAATTTTTTCCATTTATCGTTTTTTCTTAATAACAAAAAGAATGTTTGTGTTATGAAGATGGAGAAATAAAAATGTAATACTCCCCCCTCCCACATTCATAGCAGTATTATCTTAATAGATACGTTTTTCCAACATCGTTGGAAATATTCACCAATATAATTTTCACCAATATAATTTTTTATCTTATTCACTATATATATATATATATATATATATATATATGATCAACAGTTGTATAATATCGAGGTTCTTCTGATCAACAGTTGTATAATATCGGGGTTCTTGTAGCGCCATGTCGCGCATGGATAGGTGTCCCTGCAAGCGCTTTCGGTGGGCAACCCCGAGGCCACACCTTGTTGCAGCCGAGCCAGTTTCCCTCCCAGCACAGATCGTGGATAATGACCGCCTGTATCCTCTACCCTAGGTCCCTTTCTATAAACAAATACTAGCCACTAGACTCTCGCTCTCTCCCCACCCCCGTATAACCTTCCCTTTCTCTCCACCTATGTATCTGTCATCGCACCTGCTTTCTCAGCTTTCTATTGCTCCTTTCTAACTAGTTTGTACTCCTCACTCTTTTCTAATTAATCTTTTTACAGTTATGTAGCCGTAGCCCCCTGCACATCAGTGGCATTTCCGCCTTGCTCGGGGTGAAATGATTAAATATATATATATATATATATATATATATATATGCGCAGCAATATTTCTTTTAAAAATGTTTCGTTAAACATGATCGACAAGGAAGATATTAACTTTTGATTAAATTTTCCCAACTAGTCTTACATGTTTCCTTTTGCTGGAGATAAGAAATGTAAAATTGTTCCATAATTATTAACTTTCCAAGCACTTTCAACCACTTTCAAGGATAATGTTTTTTCGATAATGTAGTTTTACCTTCATATTTTGATTGTAACGTAATTTATTTTGTGTTTTTGAAAAGAAGCGTTTTTTTAAAAAGCTATTACTTGACGCACGCCACTCGAGATCGCGTGAGCGCCTGTCTACTTTTTTAAAAACTTTTAAAACTCCATTTCCACTGTTAGATAATGTAAGGCTGATGGTAGAAACATTGTTTAATATATATCACAAATTATAAATATATACGGGATGTATCAAAATGACTATACAAGTTTTAGGGAAGTGGTTCCTCACAACAAAACAAAGAGTTCGAATTCCAGTTGAATTCATGACATTCACTTACGCATAAATACTCTTAGGAAAGGTATTAATAATCCGTCTCTTCCCTCCAGTTATGGGTTAAATAATAGGACAGATTGGGTTCTATAGTCTTGGCTAGCAACCAGTCTACCGCAGAAAGCAATAGCAATCTGCTTTTGGCAAGTCAGTCATTTTCTTTCGAGACATGATCGCCCGAAGAGTGTATGACGTATAGCACTTAATTGACTGACTGTAGATGGCGCTGTTTTGCTCTCATATTTTTTATTTGTGTACATTTGTGGCTAGTCTGTTTTCAACCTTCAAAATGTGTAGTACTGAATTAATTGAGAAGTGTTCCGTTTAACGATGTCAGGATATTCATATATTCACCATTCACGCAGCCATTAACTGAAACACCTCTTAGTTAATTCACTACTATACACGTTAAACGTTGAAGATAGACAAGCCGCAAATATACACTAATTACAAATGTCATCTAGTCTAAATGGCAATACAACGTCATTTACGTAAAATTGCTTTAAACTTAAAATTGTTTACATATGCATATATGTATGTTTTATCCATTGTCACATATTTATGCAAAAACAAATTCTTGTTGCATTGAAACATTTGCAAACAACGCTCTGAATCGTCGACGCGTTGTTGTTTTTGATCGACTGTGAGCAAACGTGTCACCCACTTTGAACACAACTTTCTCATTGACATTTTTTTTTAATCATATCACCCCGAGCAAGGTGGTAACGCCACTGATGTGCAGGGGGGCTACGTAAGAGTGAAAATATTGGAAAAGAGAAAGCCGGATACCATATCCTAAACAGGGAACAAGGGATGAGCCTCTACACCTGTACAACAGACGTGGGTGGGGTGTGAACTGGGCGATAGTTGAGTCTATCAACTCCAATTGAGAAAAAACAATGAAAAAGAAAAAAAAGGAAAAGATAAGTGAAAAGATTGGAAAAGAGAAAGCCAGAAACCACATCCTAAATAGGGAACAAGGGATGGGCCTCTACACCTGTACAATAGACGTGGATGGAGTGTGAACCGGGCGATAGTTTAGTCTATCTACTCCAATTGAGAAAAAAAAAAAACGAAGAAAAAAAAAAAGAAAAGATAAGTGAAAAGATTGGAAAAGAGAAAGCCGGAAACCACATCCTAAAAAGGGAACAAGGGATGAGCCTCTTAACCTGTTCAATAGACGTGGGTGGAGTGTGAACCGGATGTTCATGCAAAATGGATTTTTCTGGTGTTTTCCGGGACAACTGCCGATTTAGGGCCCCCTGAGCATTCAACACCATTTGTGTCTGTACGGCCGCTTTTAAAGTCAGTATACCAACTGTTCTCTCCGACGGAGCAGAGTCCGAATAACACTTATCAAGCCATTGCTTTGCTGGAACAGTTTTCTTTTCATCAGAAAGCCAAGCTTTATCAACACAATTAAGATTTTTCCATTGTTTTGAAAATTTGCAACTGTAGCTTCTGTTGAATAACAGTAATTTGTAAAACTAATGATCCTATTGGGCCGAAAAGTTCTTATGTGCAATTTAAACGTTAGTACTTCATAAGAATCATATGGATTTTATACTAGTGGCGCCATCGGTACTTATTGAGTGATGTGTTTTATAGCAAAACCTCGGGTAGATAAATAAATAGATATGCATTGAATTAAATTCAAGCCTATATATATATATATATATATATATATATATATATATATATATATATATATATATATATTGTACTAGTTGTTACAAGGGTTTATAAATTCATAGTATCACTACACAAAAACTTTCGCTTTCGAAGCTGCTATGCGCGCTTCTCATCGGGTGAACAGTTTTGTTCACCCGATGAGAAGCGCTCATAGCAGCTACGAAATGCGCACATTTTTGTGTAATGATACTATGAATTTATAAACCATTGTAACAACTATTAAAATATAATGCTCTACGTTGCATCGAGCACTCTTTATAAAAGTAAATGCATGAATAGCAGGTAAAAAAACCTACGAGTTCCACAATGTTGTTACAATCCCCTGCTGCTCTCCTTGGGCTTCTTGACAAAATACAAAGGAGGATCTGTAATGTGGTTGATACTGACTTGGCAGACCGGCTGCAGCCGCTCTCACACCGGCGTGATGTAGCTTCCCTGTGCCTCTTCTACAAGTACTTTCATGGCTTCTGCTCCGATGAGCTTAGATCACTGGTGCCGCCCAAGCACGAATTTACACGAGATACTAGATTAGTAACTAGGTCCCACCCTTTTACAGTTAAACAAATAAGATGTAACCGTAAATTCTACTCCAACAGCTTCTTTTCTCGCGCTTCCCGCCTGTGGAACTCCCTTCCACAAGTCTGCTTTCCCGACAGTTACAATCTCCAGGTGTTTAAATGTAGGGTCAATAGACACCTCCTATCACACTAACTCCCAACTATTCTCACAACACTCTCATCTACCCAACCCTCATTCTCGGTATCCTCACCCGCCTATCACCCACCCTCTGTTATTTCCTATATTTAACCAGCCTTTCTCCACTCTACGTAGCCCCCTGCACAGTAGTGGCAGTGACATGCCTTGCTCGGGGTGAAACGCTTATGAAAAATATATATATATATATATATATATATATATATATATATATATATATATATATATAAGTCTTGTTATAATATGTTTAGATAGATATTTTAAGCCATAGATCAATGCTCTACAATGTTCTCGTCAGTCAGGTAAATATAAAATAATTATAGAGTTTTACAGAAATTTCATGTCAGTTTTTAGGAGAAATTAAAGCAGAAACTAAAATTAGGCCATTAAATATTTATTCGACTAAATATAAACCATCGGCGTGTCTTAGTTCTTTCGAGGTTACGTCAGTCAGTTAAGTACCATACGTGATACACGCTTGGGCGATTATGTCTCGAAAGAGACATGACTGACTGGACAGAAGATTATTCCGCAGTGGGCTGCCGTTGCTTTCTGCGTTAGACTGGTTGCCATTGAAGGCTATAGAACCCAAATTGTTCTATTATTTAACCCATGACTGGAGGGAAGAGATGGATTAATACCTTTTCCTCAGGGTATTTGCGCGTAAGGGAATGCAAAAGAATTCAACTGGAATTCGAACTCGGCACCCTGATCTCTCTTTCTGAGACGATATCCACTGCACCACAACTCATATTCAGCACTTCAAGGCACATCCGAGGATAGGTACTCTATCTTAAAGTTATTATTCAGCAGCGCTGTAAACTATTAGCAGTGTGCGTAGGAATACATTTTCTTGATTCAAAAATTGTTAACAATAGTCTATGATCCGTCTGTAGTGCAAATTTACTTCCATGGAAAAACATGTGAAATTTTTTAACTGTGTAAATTATGGCCAAGATTCTGATTATAACTACCATCTATGCCTACCATGGAATAAAGAAGAAAGAGCCTAACACCAGTAAAGAAGAAAGTGCTTACCACCAAATAAAAAAAGTGCCTACCATCAATAAAGAAACATGTGCCTACCATTAAATAAAGAAAAAAAGCCTACAATCAAATAAAGATGAAAAAGCCAACCATCAAATAAAGAAAAAATAGCCAAAAATTAAATAAAGAAGAAAAAATCCAACAATCAAATAAAGTAGAAAGAGCCTACCACCAAAAAAAGAAGGTACCTACTACCAAATAAAGATGAAAGAGCTAAATATTAAATAATAGAGAAGGTGCCTACTATCCAATAAAGAAGAAAGTGCTTAGCAAATAAAGAAGAAAGTGCTTATCAGCAAAGAAAGAAGAAAGAGCGAACCACTAAATAAAGGAGAAAGTGCCTACTATCAAATCAATAAAGAGGCAACCATAAAATTAAAAAATAACGCTAACAATAAAATAAAAAGAAAGAGTTAACCATCAAATAAATGAAAGAATTAACCATCATATAATTATAAATCAAAGGTAGAATGTTTCGTTGTTAGCAAGAGAAGAAAATTCAGTATGCGTGTTTCGAATTGAAGATATCAAATACATGGAAGTTGAAATATCTGCGATGTTTTACCAGAGTTTGAAATATGCAGCATGGAGATATACCTTAACAAAAGCCAAACAAAGTACAAACAAAAGTACTAACAAACAGGAAAAATTAATTAGGAAGAAAAAGTTCTGAATTCTTGTGTTATATCAATCGTCTTTTATGACATTGAATGCTGAACAATTTTTTATAGAAGTAGAAACAACTGGAGGCCGTTAAAAAGTGGCACTCCAGAAGGATGCTAGAAATACCGTGGACGGATCTCGGAAGCAACGAAGACGTATTCAGGAAAGTCGAAGCAAAAATAATCCTTATATTGAGAATCCGAAAAATGTAGTTGACATTTGAAAGACACGAAATGCGAAGGTGATAGTTTTATAGAATTTGACACTCACGAAGATCAGAGGAAGCAGGGTACCATGTGCCTCAGCTAGTATAAATGGATAACGCAACAAGGCTGAAATGGCAAAAATACATTGATAAGTGTTAGAAGGGATGGGAAGTTGTCGAAACGTTCTAAAGGGACACGGCATATGGAAGGCGAACAAGCAGAATAAAACCTGTATACCTGGGGCATTCCCTGTACCTCTAAGGAATGATTGTCCTCATCGGAGCCATTCCCCTTGTATTTCAAGGTATTTTGAAATCACCCTGAGATAGTCAAACTGAAGGCACCGTCTTCTAACTATTAATGATAACCTGGAATAAATTCAAATGTTAAAAAAATGAAGAATTACTCCACCTAGACATTTTGCAGGGTCCTACTTCAGTGAAATTTAATCACTTACTAGTTGCTATATGATGTTCCTTATATGAACCGTGGTATTTTGGGTGTTTTTAACAATAACTTTTGACACACCTGAGTGCACAGTTGGATAAATCGTGCAATCCAGACCTGCTTAGTGTCTCCAAAACAGGTTACAAATTGTTTAACTTGGCCCAAAATGGTTAACTATTGACCAGAAAACCCCATAGTGGAGTGAAATTATAATTGTGATTGATTGCTTTTTTGTAACATTGACGTTTTACAAAGTTTACGAATCAATCGAAGCTTACAGTATATGAGTGATGAGTCAGTCAGTTAAGTGCCATGCGTGATACACGCTTTGGGCGATCATGTGTCGAAAGAGATATAACTGAGTGGGCAGAAGATTATCCCGCAGTAGGTTGCCATTGCTTTCTGCGTTAGACTGGTTGTCAGCCAAGGCTATAGAACCCAGTCTGTCCTGCTATTTAACATATAGCTGGAGGAAGAAGAGATAGATTATATTACATAATTATATTAAATATAATTATGTGGGATCAGTTTATTACTTCATAACAACAGAAAACCGATCCCCCACTTTATGTACAGTGGAGTTTTTATGTTTCTAACTATTATATTCAGTTAGTCAAGTGCCATACGTGATACACGCTTTGGGCAATTATGTCTTTTAAGAGACATAACTAACTATGCAGAAGATTATTCCGCAGTAGGTTGCCATTGCTACTAGAGTAGATTGGTTGCCGACCAAGGCTGTAGAACTTAATCTGTCCTGCTATCTAACCCATAACTAGAGGGAAGAGACGGATTAATACCTTTCCCAAGGGTATTTGTGCGTAACTTAGATCACTGGTGCCCCCTAGGTACGAATTTGCATGAGATACTAGATTAGCAGCTAGGTCCCACCCTTTTACAGTGAAAGCGATAAAATGTAACCGCAATTTCTACTCCAACAGATTCTTTGCTTGCACTTCCCGCTTGTGGAATTCCCTTCCGCATGCTTGCTTGCCAGACGGCTACAACCTCTAGGAGTTTAAATGTAAGGTCAATAGACACCTCCTAACACACTAACTCGCACCCATTCTATCAAACACTCTTCCTATGTACCTCCTTATTCGTCTGTCACCCTCCTTCTGATCCTTCCTATATCCAATCGCTCTCTCAGCACCTTCGCCTATTTAACCCCCTGCGCTATAGTGGCAGTTGAATGCCTTGCTTGGGGTGAAGTGATTAAAAAAAAGAAAAGACAAAAGTGAATGCAACGAATTCAACTGGAATTCGAAGTCGGCACCCTGATTTATTGTTCCAAGTCTATATCCACTTTTGAGACACTATTTATAAGGGTATGTGAAGATGACAACAGTTAACCCTATACTTAAACAGATTAATGTTATAGTGATCGAGGAAGCTTCATCTTGGTAGTCCTCTTCCACAAAACAGATTTGTGGGAAGCTGTTTGAAATACGAAGAGAACGAAGGTGTTTTGCTACAGTGCACGTGTTATGACGGATCTGCTGAAACTAAGGAATTTAGTTCACCTAAAACTTCAATGGAAAATAAATAAAGCATTGAGAGACACGCAACACTTCGTCTTTTGGGAAGGTGTTGTAGGGAGTAAATAATTCACCACCCACAAGGACGAACAGGTGTAAATCTCAGTGGTTTCTAAAAACATGGCCGTCTCATATGGAATTGTTTCATTGTAGAATCGACTTCCGAGATGATACTCCCCCGATCACTATAATCTCAACCTCTAGGATTAACTGTTATCTATCCTACTATTCATAATATGTATTTTTTCTTTCCTTTTTGTACGCCATTATACAACCTCATTTATTAAAGATCTACATTGAGAAGCTCTCTTGCCTCGTATTGGGTGATGCATCGTAATATATAAGTATTTTGGAGGTAATTAAATTGAAGAATATTTATAATGGCGCTATAGAAAACTAAAATGAATACAAAATTACGTGCCACAAAGTGTGACATTTCAAAGGAATACCGACGTGAATGAAAGAGCGTAAAAATTTTGCGATAATATATTTTAAAAACTGATGTACTCTTATGCGTGAAGAATAACTTTGTTAATATACAAATATTACAAAATATATTAGGATGAAACTATACGAGCATAGTACCCGTCAAAATCTATTAAAGTATATACATATTTACATATGAGTTAACTAGCAGTATAGCCCGGCCTTGCTCGGGTGTAATGAAAGCTTTAAAACTAATCCATGGTCCTGGAGTTCAGACACTTTGGACGTTGGCACGAAAGGCTAAAAAGCAATAGTTGTTTCCAGTTAAAGCAAAACCGTAGACCGAAAGAAAAATAAATGGATGTAAGTGAAATTTTGATTTCCTGGTATCGATATCAAATTTTCTGCACTATTGTAAGAACTGCAACCTTGAAACTTTTGAATATCGTTTCTTATGTCTTTGTCTATGAGTGTATCAAATTTGATTAAAATCGGACCACTCCTTCTATAACCCAATTTTTTCGATTATCGATTTTCGATATTTACTGGGGGTACCTCAACACAAATCCTAGCGAAGAATACTCGCAGACGCTTATAGTACAACAGTGTAAATTTTCAAGAAAATCGGTTCAGCCGTTTCGGAGTCTCTAGGTAACGAACACACACAGCCACACAGACAGACAGACAGACAAAGTTCCTTTTATAAATAAGTTTAGATATTTCTTGTGCGGTCTGCCTACTCATTTAGTATCTGTGCATTTAACGATAATGTCGCATACACAATATCTATCTATCTATCTATCTATCTATCTATCTATCTATCTATCAGTAACTCAGTTAAATGTCATACGTGATACACGTTTGAGCAATCTTTGATTGACTAGGCAGAAGATTTCCCTGCATTCGTTTGCAATTTCTTTTCGCGGTAGACTGGTTACCAACCAAGGCCATAGAATCAAATCAGGCCTGATATTTAATCCTTTTATACAGATCGGTTACTTAAGTGCCATACGTGATACACCATAGGGCGATTAGTCTCTTTCGAACCATAACTGAGAGGGTAGAAGATTTTCCTGCAATAGTTTGCCATTTCTTTCTGCGGTAGACTGGTTGCCAAACAAGGCTATATACCAAACTTTTCCTGCTATTCAATCCATAGCTGGAGGAAAAAGAGAAGGAGTCATACCTTTCCTAAGGTTATTTGCACGTAAGTGAGTCCAACGAATTCAACTTGGAATTCGAACTCGGCTCTCCGACTTCTAATTCCGAACCGATATCCATTGCACCAAAACGCACATTTAAACACACACACACACACACACACACATACACACACACACACACACACACACACACACACACATGCAAAAACACACACGCACACAAACATATATATATATATATATATATATATATATATATATATATATTTCACTTGAGCAACGTTGGAGGGAGACAGACAATAGCAAGGCAGTGTCGGGTAAGTTCA
Source organism: Ascarosepion bandense (assembly GCA_037127315.1). Taxonomy (NCBI): domain Eukaryota; kingdom Metazoa; phylum Mollusca; class Cephalopoda; order Sepiida; family Sepiidae; genus Ascarosepion; species Ascarosepion bandense. The sequence continues at coordinate 2,895,268 of JBBBDQ010001448.1, forward strand.
ATTTCTTTACTAAAGCTCTTGCCCCATGTTCGTTCTTTAACTCCACTATATTATTTTATTATTGGCAATAATTATTCCGCCGTATATTGAAGAATATATATCTCCTCTCTATTATAATAAAACTCGTTGTATATAAGAAATGGTCACATGGGAACTTAAAGTCAGTTTTAGAATAGCAGGTCAAGTTTGGTTGACCCAGACACCCTTAGTAACAAATATCTAGACAGGAAATAGACAGATGCTACACATGAGGTCGTGAAGCAGCAAAAGCTAGAATCCGCGCCAAAGTCACGTGGAAAGCAAAGATTGGAAATTAGCTGCAGATTAGCAAATCACGATTGCTGTGCACTAATAACTTATGAATGAAACGGAAAATGCATTTGAGATAATGGTGTAATTTGACCAATTCATCTTAAGCAACTCCGGATAAGAAAAACGAACTTATAAATTCTTATTCGTTAAAACAAAAAGAAGACGAAGCCGAATCATTTTTCAAGGACGAAGGAAAGATAGCGACGAAGAGAAGATAAGAGAAGAAACTGTAATGTTATTTGTATACTGATTCGTGTTTGTTAAAAGAAGAGAAAGAAAGCAAAGCCTAGTTGTTTATCAAGAAAAGAAAGAAAGATAGCGACGCAGAGAAGATAACGTGTGAACGAAAAGATATTGAAGAAAATAAACCGCAAAATTGTTTGAGTGCAGAAAATACGACGCTTGTTTGAAGAAAGAAATAAAGAAAAGTGCGGATATTTCAGGAAATTTGTATGTTGAAAATACGACAGCCAACTGAAAAAAATTTGAGACAGTCACAAATACATATATCTCAAGTGGACCGTGTTTAAGTCTGAAGTTATATAACGAAAGAGGAAGAAAGAAAAGAAAAGACAGTAAAATAAGAGAGAAGGAACTGGCATAAAGATAAGTTATTATATTCTTAGGCCCATATTAGACACGCATACACTTCTACGAATATTATGTTACGACAAACATCATACTACATGTGGTTATAATTATATGGTTCTTTCCATTTTATTTTGTGTTAACCTCTTGCATTCGTGTTTGCCTGTATTTTTGTTTTAATCATATCACCCCGAGCAAGGCAGTAACGCCATTGAAGCGCAGGGGGCTACGTAAGAATGAAAAGATTGGAAAAGAGAAAGCCGGGAACCACATCCTAAACAGGCAACAATGGATGAGCCTCTTCACCTGTTCAATAGACGTGGGTGGAGTGTGAACCGGGCGATAGTTTAGTCTATCTACTCCAATTGAGGAAAAAATAAATAAAAGAGTGAAAAGAATGGAGAAGAAAGCCAGAAACCACATCCCAAGCCGGGAACAAGGGATGAGCCTCTTCACCTGTTCAATAGACGTGGGTGGAGTGTGAACCGGTCGATAGTTTAGTCTAAGACGAGGAAGGTCCTGAGGGATTATGAGACCCGCAACATGGGAACTACAAATGTGATTGAGTGCCTAGCATGGCAAATTATCATGGCCATGAATTCCCTCAGGTATAGTGATAAGTTTAGGCTTGTGAACACAACGAAGTAGTTTTGTTCACAAACAAGGGCTTTCATTGTTCTGAATCCCTAGATTCTGGGTGAATCGGTTGCATATTATTTTCCATCTGGCGCCATTATTGGGGCCTTAGATGAGTATCTTCTACACTGATAAAAATACCAAAAATTCTGCTGACACAATGGTTATTATCAAGGGTGTCATTGAAAAAAATGAAGGTGCTGTCTGAGATATCCTTCATGCTGATAAAGACATCTTTGGAAGTTCATTACCAAACAAAGTCATAGATTCCCTGATTCCCTCCACAAATGGTTTGTTTCAGGAGATGATGACTGCCTGTTTAAAAGGGACTCTATAGGTTCAAAACAGGCAGTATGAACACTCATTCACCACGGTACTGTTCCTGCAAGTCATTGGTAACATCAGTTAAGCAGCACACCATGAAAGTTGTAAGTGAAAATTTAGCTTTGTTTGGCTCTAAGAAATGGAAGGGTAAAGATAAAGGAAAGAAAGAAGTAAAAGAAGTGGGAAGGGGTGGATGGCAGAGAAGTAAGCTAAGAAAAGAAAAGAAAGAAAAGAAAATAAACAAATTCATCTCCTTGGAAACGTTTACAAACGTGTTGACAAATAAATCATAGCGGTTTTTGGTTAAAAAAAATGGGATGAAGTTAGTAGAAAGAAATTTTTTGGGGGAGAACCTTGCAATATAATTTAAATATAAAACTAGATTTATATTAAAAAAATAAAATTCATAGAAAACTAATAAAATTTATAAAAAATAAAATAAAATAAAATATAAAATATAATAAATATAAAAATAAAGATGAAAAAAGATTTTACTTAAGGAATATAATAAATTAATACATTCAACAAGTGTGGACTTACACACAATCATACGCACACACACAAATAAATATAAAAATAACATACCACACACACACACACACACACACACACACACACACACACACACACACACACACACACACACTTACCTAAGCACAGGTACAAAAAAAATTAAAAGGTGCAGAGAACAAATATTTAAAGATGCAAAAAAAAAATTGGGAGTTAACTTATTCTGAGTATCCTTACTCCTTAAAAGGTAGATATTAATAGGAGAAAAGGAAGAAGAAGAAATCTATTAGGCTGGGATCAAACATTGGTAGTGGGTTCAAATTTACTATATAAAGTTTAATTAATTAATTAAAATTAAGTTTTTTATTTTATTTTTCTAAATGAGGCGACATTTACTAATGAATTCTTTCCTTAAATTCAAGAGTAGGTGCTGGTTAGAGTACTTTAATATTTGTATTTTTCCAGTAAATACAGATTGCATCTATCGTGAAAATTCCTTGGAATATGAGCCGAACCTACCAGTTTTCAACTAACTATAGGGTTCAGCCCTTCTTCCATCATTTTCCAAAATCTTCGTGAAAGGGCTGTGTGGTATTTCTGATTTGGGTTGAAAAAGTAATACCTGTGATTGTATTCACGTTGCTTAAATACCCCCGCAGATATACCAATATAGGCCCGGTAATTTTTCCTGTTGTTGGATGGTGAAATGTGAGATTCATAGATTACCTGGGTGGATTTACATTTGCCTTCCCCCGGGCAGATACTCACGGAGCTACAGTTGCATTCATTAGAAATTATGGATCTAGAGTCGGTATTAAATAAATCCTTTAGAATTTGCGTATTGTGAGAATTTATAATGTTGTCCGTATTTGGGGTACAGGGGTAGCTAATTTTTAATCTGTTCCTATTAAAGATTTTCCGTAGGGGATTGTTGTTATTAAAATTTTTATTTATTAACCTGAGAAAATATTTGCCTAATTAATATTGTTTAATTTGCAGTATGGAGGGTAAAACCAAATTATTTTTTTCTTTTTCTACAATTATTTTTATTTTTGGTATTATATGGTTCGGGGTTAATTGTTGGTTTTATATACGTTTACTTTTAAATCCGCTTTTTAGAAGGGCCTTGTTGTAAATTTCATTCATATGTGTTGATATTTGTCGTAAATTGTTATTTCGACTGAGTTGGGTATCCGAATATAGGTTTTGAGGTTCAGGTCATTTGCCGCTCTTATTCATACTCATATATATATGTTTATTTTAATATTTGTTACTTATTAAAACTTTTATCAAAAATCATTTCGCCCTGTCGTTTATCCTTGATTTGTTGGTCAGCGCATGTGTTGATATTGAAGCAGACCTGGGAAGATCACAATTCGATTATATCAATCGAACAGTGATATCATTTTCTTATTTTTGTCTATCATTGTCCATTTGTCATGATCTAGGAGAGATAACCCGTATCTATCCATAGATGTGGAAATATAAATATTCCCGATTCGACGTGTAATCATCTTAATGGTTATCGTCGAGACAGGCATATATATATATATATATATATATATATATATATATATATATATATATATATCCTTCTTGTCACGATCCGATAGTTTAGATTATTTTTTCTTATGTCTTAATGTAAGATACACAATAGTAGGTACATCAATATATAAGCTGATGACATTCTAGATAGAAAATCGATATAAATATTTTGACGTTGCTTTTGACAGCATGGGCCAACTCGTACATAAATAGCACTCAATAAATCCCAGGCTGGCATATAGATGGCGCTACTAATAAAAATCCATATGATTTTTGTGAAGAACTAATTTTGAAATGGGAAGTGACAAAATTTGGACCGAAATCGGATTATTACTTTACAAAATGCAATTATATAAGTCATGTTACTGCTGCAAATTTTCAAAACAATGGAAAAGAATAAATTTCGTGTGTAGATAAAACACTGCTTTCTAATGGGAAAAATACTGTTCAAAGAAAGCAATCGCTTGATAAGTGTTATCCGAACTTTGTTCCGTCGGAAACGACGGTTAAGAATTTGTATGCTGACTTTCAATGCAGTTGTATGGACACAAATGCTGTTGAACGCTCAGGTCATCCCAAATTGGCAGTTGTCTCGGAAAACAGCAAAAAAATCGTAAATTGAAGTTGCTTGAAATAGCATGAGAGTTGAACGTATCAGAAGGCAGTGTATTCACTATTCTGAATGAACATTTATCAATGAGAAATCTGTGTTTAAAATGGGTGCCGCGTTTGCTCACAGTCAATCAAAAACAACAACGCGTCGAAGATTCAGAGCATATTTTGGAACTGTTTTAACGCAACAAGAAAATATTTTTGCGTAAATATGTGATAATAGACAAAACATGCATCTACCACTTCACTACGGAATAAAAATCAGCGGTTAGCTGCGTGAACAGCAGCAGCAGATGAAAGCCGTCCAAAGCGACCAATGACGCAAACATTAGCAGGCAAGTTTTGGCTTAGTTTTTTGTGATCCGTAAAGTATTTTGTTCATCGATTGTCTTGAGAAAGGAAGAACCATCAATAAGAAATATTATATAGCATTATTGCTGCGTTTGATGGAAGAAATCGTCAAATGAAAAAAGTGACCTTACTCTAAGACAACACACTGTGTCAAATAAAGTCACATGTTACCTAAAAGTTGTTGTTTTATTAGTTAGGCCCGGGAAATATTGAATGATGCGTTAGTTTCCTTAATTCCGACGGGTAAAATTCTCGTTAATAATAGATACGTGTCGTTAAATTAAGAAAGAAATATGTAATTTTACAAATCTATTTTACTTGAGAACCAACAAATCTAGTAAATTGTTCATCATGTTCTTGTTTACGTGCAATAAACTGCGTCTAGAGGTTATATGCAAAAGAGGTATTGTCAAATATTTTAGGTAAAATTCATAGATATGTGTTATCCAATGAAATCATTTATACTATTATGTATCGCAAGTAAGCATGAAAGCAATTAAGTCCCAATTTTCAATTTCAGGTTGATATTTAGTATGTTTTCAGTAATTATAGCAAATTGCAGTGTCAAGAGATTATTTGCAGGAACTAGAATTTAGTATTATGGCTCGTAAAAAATAACTAACAATGAATAAAAAACTTCTTAATCAAAGAAATTAGCAAATTCGTCTTCTTTTTAAATTTCTAAGGATTTGAAAAGGGACCATCGAACAATCAATAAAATATGTCAAATGAGAATTCAACAAAAAAAAAGAAGTCTCAGGCTGAATTCAGGAATTTAACAAAGCGAGATCTATCACATATCCGAAGAGAATTAATAAGAAACCCAATTGCGTTAAGTGCCTTCATATTTGAGGCCACTTGAGCTCCTATGGTGTCAAGGCAAACAAGGTGTAAAGCATTAAGGAAGTTTGCTGATGTAACAATCAAATGAAAAACTCATTTTAACAAAAAACATAAGGAAAGAAGATTGCAGTGGGCAAAAAATACATGAAAACTGATTTAAGAAAAGTGCTTTACAGACGAATCAATGATGGGCGCGATGGATGGGCGCGATGGATGGGCGCGATGGATGGGCGCGATGGATGGGCTCGAGGATGGGCGCGATGGATGGGCTCGAGGATGGGCGCGATGGATGGGCGCGATGGATGGGCTCGAGGATGGGCTCGAGGATGGGCGCGATGGATGAACGCGATGGATGGGCTCGAGGATGGGTGCGATAGATGGGCGCGATGGATGGGCGCGATGGATGGGTGCGATAGATGGGCGCGATGGATGGGCGCGATGGATGGGCGCGATGGATGGGCTCGAGGATGGGCTCGAGGATGGGCGCGATGGATAGGCGCGATGGATGGGCTCGAGGATGGGCTCGAGGATGGGCGCGATGGATGAGCGCGATGGATGGGCTCGAGGATGGGCTCGAGGATGGGCGCGATGGATGAACGCGATGGATGAGCGCGATGGATGGGCTCGAGGATTGGCGCGATGGATGGGCGCGATGGATAGGCGCGATGGATGGGCTCGAGTTGGCGCGATGGATGGGCGCGATGGATGGGTGCGATAGATGGGCGCGATGGATGGGCGCGATGGATGAGCGCGATGGATAAACTCGAGGATGGGCTCGAGGATGGGCGCGATGGATGAGCGCGATGGATGGGCGCGATGGATAGGCGCGATGGATGGGTGCGATAGATGGGCGCGATGGATGGGCGCGATGGATGGGCTCGAGGATGGGTGCGATAGATGGGCGCGATGGATGGGCGCGATGGATGGGCGCGATGGATGGGCTCGAGGATGGGCTCGAGGATGGGCGCGATGGATGAGCGCGATGGATGGGCTCGAGGATGGGCTCGAGGATGGGCGATGGATGAGCGCGATGGATGGGCTCGAGGATGGGCTCGAGGATGGGCGCGATGGATGAACGCGATGAATAGGCGCGATGGATGGGCTCGAGGATTGGCGCGATGGATGGGCGCGATGGATAGGCGCGATGGATGGGCTCGAGGATTGGCGCGATGGATGGGCGCGATGGATGGGTGCGATAGATGGGCGCGATGGATGGGCGCGATGGATGAGCGCGATGGATAAACTCGAGGATGGGCTCGAGGATGGGCGCGATGGATGAGCGCGATGGATGGGCTCGAGGATGGGTGCGATAGATGGGCGCGATGGATGGGCGCGATGGATGGGCGCGATGGATGGGTGCGATAGATGGGCGCGATGGATGGGCGCGATGGATGGGCTCGAGGATGGGTGCGATAGATGGGCGCGATGGATGGGCGCGATGGATGGGCGCGATGGATGGGCTCGAGGATGGGTGCGATAGATGGGCGCGATGGATGGGCGCGATGGATGGGCGCGATGGATGGGCTCGAGGATGGGCTCGAGGATGGGCGCGATGGATGAGCGCGATGGATGGGCTCGTGGATGGGCTCGAGGATGGGCGCGATGGGATGAGCGCGATGGATGGGCTCGAGGATGGGCTCGAGGATGGGCGCGATGGATGAACGCGATGGATAGGCGCGATGGATGGGCTCGAGGATTGGCGCGATGGATGGGCGCGATGGATAGGCGCGATGGATGGGCTCGAGTTGGCGCGATGGATGGGCGCGATGGATGGGTGCGATAGATGGGCGCGATGGATGGGCGCGATGGATGAGCGCGATGGATAAACTCGAGGATGGGCTCGAGGATGGGCGCGATGGATGAGCGCGATGGATGGGCTCGAGGATGGGTGCGATAGATGGGCGCGATGGATGGGCGCGATGGATAGGCGCGATGGATGGGTGCGATGGATGGGCGCGATGGATGGGCGCGATGGATGGGCTCGAGGATGGGTTTGCAAACAACATGACCCAAGAAAAATTTTTAAACGCCAACAACGCGGCGGTGGACCATAATATGGGCTGGGATTATTGGTAATGAGCTCGTGGGTCTATTTAAATTGAAAGACGGGGTTAAAATGAATTCCAAAAATTACTGTGATTTTCTAGAGCAATATTTATTGAATGGCTTAATAACCAGTCTTTAGATCTATGATCTTTATGCAAGACAACGCACCAAGTCATGCACCAAAGTTTACTAAATCCTGGTTGAAAGAAAAGTGGTTTGTTGAAGATTCTCTTATGGACTGGCCTTCAAATAGCTGTGACTTGAATACCATTGATAACCTGTGGAGCATCTTCAAGAGAGATATCTATTCTAATGGAAGGCAATTCAACAGCAAGTGTGACCTCTTGGAGGCAGTTAAAGTTGCTGCAAACAACTTACCAGACGCTAAAATTGAAAATCTAACATCAGATGTTGACAATAAACTGCTAAGAGTTATTGAAAAGAAAGAAGCATTTGTGCAATGAATTTTATGAGGTTCTTTTTATTTTTCGTTGATATATCTTTTATTTTTAAAATAAAATGTTTTTTATGTTTTTCCTTTAAGAAATTGACGTGTTTTCTTAACTTAGTAAAATTTTTCCAACTAAAAACAATAGTTTTCTCTATCACTATATATCTAAATTAATAATAGTGAGTAGAATCTAAACAATATCATAATAGGACTTTTAACATTAAAGACCCAACTCTTTAAACCAAATCATAGCTTGCATATAATCTCTAGACGCAGTTTAGTTCTTGAATTCATAAGATATAAGTAATGAAGTTGAATAATAAATAAAGAAAACTACCCATTTGCAGGGAAAGATAAATTAAAATTGGCTACAGATGCAAGGAGACAGCGAAAGAAAGAGTGGTGTAGAGGAATAAGAAAAAAGAAAAGGAAGAAATTTAACGACAAGGAATAAGAAATAAAGAAAAAGAAAGACAGAAAGGGAAATTGTAACAAATCAATAAAGAAAAAATAATTGAATATGAAAGAAAGATAAAAGAAAGAGGAAAAGTTCTAGAAAGAAAGAAAGAAATAAAGAAATAAAGAAAGAAAAAGAAAGAAAGCAAGAAAGAAAAATTAAAATTAAAATTGACAGTGAGGAATAAGAAGAAAGAAAAAATGAAAGAATGAAAGAAAGTTAAAAGTAATGCAGAGAAAGTAGAAAGAAAGAAACAAAAAAAAAACAAACGAACAAAGAAAAAAAGAAAAATTAAGAGTAACGAAAATAAATAAGAAACAAACAATGAATGAATTAATGAAGAACAATGGACATGAATAAAATAATGTAAGAGTAAAGCAGAGAAATAAAAAAAAACAGGAAAGAAAGAAAGAAAAATTAAGAGTAATTCCAAAGAATAAGAAAGAAAGAAAGAAAGAAAGAAAGAAAGAAAGAAAGAAAGAAAGAAAGAAAGGAAGAAAGAAAAAGGGAGGGAAGGAAAAACGAATGAATTAAGAATTATGAATGCCCATTAATATAAAAGAAAGAAAATAAATAAAAATAAATAAAAACTAATTGAATATAATAAATAAAGAAAGAAGTTTATGAATAAGAAAGAAAGAAAGGAAAAGAAAGAAAGAAGTTTATGAATAAGAAAGAAAGAACGAAAGAAATAAATAAATGAGAAATGGAAAGAAAGAAATAAAGAAAAATAATTGAATATAAAAATGGAAGGAAAAAAGAAAGAATGAATGAGTGATGAATAATAATAAGAAAAAAAGAATTAATAGAAATAAGAAGCAAAGAAATAATTGTATAGGAGAAAAAAAAAGAAAAGAAAAATGAAAGAAAGAATACAAAAGTGAGAAAGACAGACAGACAATTTGGAAAATTACGTCTACATAAGTGAATGTCTGATTATTAAGCCAGGCAGACCAGTTAACATGAGCGATAAATATACAATAGATGTTTTGAAAGTAATGACTCCTCAACGTTTCCACTTCTCCCAATAAAAGGAGAACAAATAACACCATTGGATTGAGAAACATTTCAACAGTAAAATATATTTCTACATTTTTATCTAAACAGCGATAATGTCTGTAACGTTGAGCTCAGAATCAATTTTTTTCATCGGTACGATCAGTATTTGCCGACAATCTTGAAACGTATTAATCAGTATTCAACAGTGCTCATGTCAGTTATTTGCTCTCCGTAAATGTTCAGAAATCGTCTTTGACAGTCAGTCCGTACAATCTTTTCGAATGTCTTATTTTATTGACAGATGTCTGCTTCGCACGTAAATTCTCATGACCTTATTTTACGAAGCTGACATTAAGCAGTGACTTGGTAAACAATGCAAAAATGTGTCGGAATTCTACCATGTTTTTTCTCTTTCATAGTTGAGATCAGCATGAGTCCAAGTAAACGGTCCACCGTTGCCTGTTTTCTTTCTTTTAATATTGGGTTATCCGGGAAGTTAATTCTGATTTTTAAAGGAAATTAAAACACAAAACAAAAATTATGTCATTAAATATTTATTCAACTAAATATAGGTACCTCCACAAATTTTCGATACCTCAATTGAAATTGAATTTTTAAAAATAATAAAAAAAGATTTCTTGAAGCTTAAATTCTAGCTTTAATTGAAAACCAAGAGATTAAATTTACTAATTTAAGTAAGCAAAATACCCTGGTGTATTTCAAACCGAAATTATATTGATCGGAATAAAAAATTTCTTAGGTTTAAAAAAGTTTTAAAATTTCAAATTTTCCATCCTTTTTCATCGATTGTAAACAGAAGCCAATTCTCGGTTTTAAAAATCTTACAAAAATAAAATACATCTAGTTGACACATTATTTTTTTCAAATTACCGATTTTAAACCTACTTTAAGTTGACTTGAAACAAGAATTATTTGCTTACTGGCTGAAATATTTTTAAAAAGCGTTTCTCAATTACGGTATCCTTATCATCACATCTGTCAACGACTTATCAACAGGCGATAATTAATGTGATTTACAGTAGCCGGCCAAAAATTGCCAAGTATGGAAGACAAATTTGGTATAAATTTTATTTTTTCATGTAAGGGAGGATAACCCTTGAATCACGTGAGCTTTTAAATATAAATATCACGTAGGGCCACCCGTACAAATAAGATACGTGTAATCAAAATACAGACAATTAAAATGTTTTAATTATTTTATAAATGCATTGGCTTAACCATTTGTATTAAGATTTTCAGTTTTCGATTAGTAAATGTAGTCTTCATGATTTAATTTCATACCCTAGCCGGAGCAATGGAAGAAAACATTTTAATATATTTTTGAAGCTTTATATATTATTATATAAAAAAGAAAATAATTATTGTAAAAATTCATTATTCATTGAATTTTATTCTTTTCAAACAATGATATGCTTAATTTATATTGTTCATAAAAGCAACTGAAAGTTTATCCAAATAAAATTGACATAGTTATTGAATTTTTCGCAATTCGGACCTATTTTTTAGAAAGAAGGCTAATATTGAAGAAAAGAAAGACAGTTGATTAGCATTCCCTGAATTTAATTATATTAGGTTTATTGGGAAGCAATGTCGAATTTTTAAATATTTTTCGAAATTAATTAGTGGTGGGATAACATATGCAAAAATATATGTTTTTGTTACTAATATTTTCAAAACATAATTATTGCGAAATTGATTTCAATCAAATATGAATAAGTTCTGAAAGGTTCATCAAAATCCGACCATTATTTGATTTTTGCAAGAATTTCCAATTCAATGTGTCTTTCACGATCAAAAAAGTGCATTGCGTAATATTACGCTTTTTTTGACGTAACAAACTGCGTCAATTGAGATCTCGCACTGACGAAAAAACAATTTCTACCAAAATTTCGAACGTGTTAGAAATAGTTTAAATATTTTTAAAAATAATTTAAAAAATACTGTAATCTATCCTCTTAATGATGGTATCATCATTTTGCCGATAAAACTTTGTTTTTATTTAGTTTGGGGCCTTTTTCCTTCATACTATGCTGGTTTTTTCAGCAAATATTTGGAGGTATCTACTAAATATGAACTATTTTGTTTGAACAACCTTTCACTATTTTTCATTCAACTTAAAGATTCCATCTTCACAGTATTTCGGTGTTTTTTTTTTTGGCAAAGAACCCGTTAAAGTGTGTGTGTTTTATGTAATTCAAAGAATTATATTTTTATCATTGAGATTATTTTGCAAGGACCTGAATTATTGAATATCCGAAGAAGCAATGTCTGACTAATATGGCAATTGAGGTAGCATATCCCAGCTAAGCTGCAACAATTTTCGCTAATTCTTAGCGAATTTTTTTTTAATTGCTACCATTAATTTAGATACCTCCACTAAATCGCGAAAAAAACTGCATAGTTACTTTTAAACTGAATTTTTAAAAATGAAAATTTTCTGGAAACTTTTATTTTAGTCTTAACTGGAAGCTAAATTATTAAATTTACTATTTCCAGTAAGCAAAATACTCTCTGGTTTATTTCAAACAGAAAATATATTGATTGGAATTTAAAAGTTTGAGATATTTTTCAATTTTTGAATTTTGCTGCCACTTTTTAGCGATCGACACATTTTTAAACAAAAGTTTGGCCATATTGTAGTCTTAGAGTTAGGGGTTGGGAGAGGTGGCTTAGTTCAGGACAGGTTTCCTATTTATCTTGTCTGGATGTAGTAGTATTAATGATATATGTGGTGTGAGATTTTAGGATAGTCTAGTCGTTCGTTTATGGTTCTTTAGGTGCTGCTATTTGGTTTAGAGGAGGATATGTGTTATTTAGATTTGTTCAGGTCGCTTTTTCGTTTAGTTTAGGTTATTTTGTATTGGGATATATGTTTTTTTGTTTTTTTTGCAATGTCGATAGTTTCCATTTTATTTATTTTTTATTTCACTTTGAAATGTGGTAGTTGCCGATGAGATGTGAAATCTCTCTTAGGGATTTCCTGTTGAAATGATATTTCATCTGTTTTGAACATCGAAATTTATTTATTTTATATATATATATGAATATATCATTTATGTGCAACCGCTGAAGGAATAAGGAACTGGGATGTGCTTCGTGATGCAGTGGATATCGGCTCGGAACGAGAAATCGTGAAGCCGAGTTCGAATTCCGGTCGAATTCCTTGCATTCACTTACGCGCAAATACTCTTGGGAAAGGTATTAATCCATCTCCTCCCTCCAGTTATGGGTTAAATAATAGGACAGATTGAGTTCTGTAGCCTTGGTCAGTAACCAGTCTACCGCAGAAAGCAATGGCAACCTACTGCGGGATAATATTCTGCCCAGTTAGTCATGTCTCGAAAGAGACATGATCGCCCAAAGCGTGTATCACGTATGACACTTAACTGACTGACTGAATATAATAGATAGAAACATAATTAAAAATTCTACTGGGAATAAAGTGAGGGTCAATTTTCTGTTGCTATGAACTGATAAACTGATCCCCCACTAATTATACTTAATACAATAATGTAATATAATCTACCTCTTCTCCCTCCAACTATAAGTTAAATGGCAGGACAGATTGGGGTCTATAGCATTGGTCGGCAAACAGTCTACCGCAGAAAGCAATGGCAACCTACTGCGGGATAATCTTCTGCCCAGTTAGTCATGTCTCTTTCGAGACATGATCGCTCAAGCGTGTAACACATATGGCACTTAAATGACTGACTGAATATAAAAGTTTGAAAAATAATTAAAACTTCTACTGGCCATAAAGTGGGTGACTGGTTTTCTATTGTTATGAAGTAATAAACTGATCCCCCACTAAATACTATATATATATATATATATATATATGAATATATAATTTATGTGCAACCGCTGAAAGAATAAGGGAAGTTACTTAGGTACAAATATATGTACGTATATAAGTTTATCAATTCTCCTTTCGATCGCGCCGTGAAAACAGACGGGTTCATAAATGCGGAACAATGAGTTTAAATAGCAATAGATTTCAATTAAAATGGCTTCCAGTGAAAGACTACTGGCGATTTGTTTTAAACAAACAATCATCTCGGTATCGGATTAAGACAACTTGACTTTTGAATTGATACTAAGATGAAACGCCCAGTCTTACAATAGAACCATTAGGAGATATTGACAAGGAAACGGTAAGGAATTCGAATTCTTTTGTTGCACGCACGGAATTGTTTTTTTCTATTTTCATTCAAATAAATCTCTGTTGAAAAGAGTGATATCTTCTAAGAATAGTTAGCAACAAAACCCTTATAGAAAGTCATGAATAGACTGATATATATATATATATATATATATATATATACTACCGGCCAGCCATTATTATTAGGCCACCCCATTTTTTAAAAAATGAGGTGTTTCATACTATTTTTAGTATTTATTTCGAAGTGGATGATTCTAAATGAAAATAGAATGGTTCTTTTCTTATTATTACTTTGCATAATTTTACAAGGCAGCCAGGAAGACTGTGCATCGGCCAGCCAATAAGAAGAGACTAGCAAGAGGAAGAGAGCACAAAACTGCACCCCAGAAGAGTTCATTTGATGCACATTTTATTGTGCAGTAGTAACAAAAGAACCATTCTATTTTCATTTAGAATTATCCACTTGGCAATAAATACTAAAAATAGTATGAAATACATCATTTTTTTTTTAACTGGGGTCGCTTAATAATTATGGCCTGTAGTGGATATATATATATATATATATATATATATATATATATATATATATATGAGACAATAATTACGCTCTCACACCCTGATTGAGCACTCTAGAAGAAAGGTAGACTTTGAAAAACAGTAGCCACTCTAGCGTCTACGCATCGCTCATTTCAGTGAAAATGAAATTTGAGCACTCTAGCTATTGGTCGCGTAATATGATATGTGCTAAAAAGACTGCCTCCTTCCACCGAAGGCCCCGTAGCCCAGGGGTAGAGTCGCCGACTGACGCCAAATCGTTCGGGTTTCGAGCCTGGGTTGTGTAGCAATCGGTGTCTAACCGTACTGATGAGCTGTGAAACAGATCTGTCTGCGGATGACAATATATATATATATATATATATATATATATATATATATATATATATATATTATAAACATAATAATTATAACAATATTAATTGTAACAGAAATAATTCAGCTGATACTATATTTGAGATCGTCTTGAATAACCCACCGAGAACGAACTCGGAGGGAGAAGGAGGAGAAGTAGAAAAAAAAAAGAAACAAGCTAAGTACATGAACAAAAAGTCAAATACTCGTAGGAAAGAAAAAAACCCTAAGACGAAAACCTTAACACTAAAGCGCTCAATACAAAAGTAGAGAAACAAAGACAAACCAATTTACCCTGACGAGCCGTAGGGTGAAACCTCGGTAGGTTTGTTGGCTCTTGCATTGATTTTATATATATATATATATATATATATATATATATATATATATATATGGATGGATGTATATATGTATATACGCACATACGTTCATCAATATTTAAATATTTATGAGATGTTAATAGAACAGTGCTCAATGTAGTATAGCAGAGCAAAAGCATATACACATATTATCCTACGTTTTCAGCACGGCTCAGAGTTTTATGTCCTATTCAATCATCAGGTACATATTATGAAATTAACATTCTTCGATTTGAATATTTTAAAACTTTTTTTAATCGTTCAACCACCAGCAAGGCGGTAACGCTACTGATGGTCAAGGGGGCCACATAAGAGTAAAAGATTAAGTAGGAGGAGAGTAAAGAGAAAGACGAACCAGTTACAGGGGTGTAGCAAAGAAGAAACAGAATGATGAGAATGCAGGTGTGATGACAGTTGTAAAGGTGGAGTGAAAGGAAAAGATATACAGGGTGATGTAGAAAGAACTGGGGTCAAGTGGTTAAGAGATGGGTATTGACATTGCATTTAAATTTCTGGAGGTTGTAGCCGCCAGGAAAACAAGAATATTGAAGAGAGTTCCATGAGCGAGAAGAGCGAGAAAAGCATTTGGTTGATTCAACTGTGAATGAGTGGGATCCAACTGCCAGTCTGGTTGCACGTAGGCGATCATGGATCTCCACGTCTCCCTATCCCTTGTGGCTCTTAGTATGTTTGCTCCTGTTGCTCCTGGCAACCCCCGTTCCGTCATCCACCTGATCAGGCCCTGCAAATATGTTATCCGCTGCCTTCCTCTGTCTCTCCTTCCTTCTATCTGACCAGTCAGTATCAGGTTCTCCAGGCTTTCCTTCCTCATTGCATGTCCCAGGAACTTCAGTTGTCTCTTCCTGATGCTCAGCATCAATTTCCTTTTTGTTGCCATTCTTTCTAACACTTCGTCGTTGCTTGTATGCTCAGTCCACGATATCCGTAGCATCCTTCTGTAGAACCACATTTCGGCCGCTTCCAGTTTTGTCCTCATTTTCGATGATATTGTCCAGCATTCACAGCCGTACTGAAGAACTGACATCACGTAGCAGTCTAGCACTCTTTTCTTCGTTTCTATTGAGATCTTCCTGTGTGTTAAGGATGCTATAAACTGTAAATTGGGTGTGCTAATATTTTTATTAAATGTATAATTTTGTTAGGTTAATACCGAAACCCAAAAATAGGATACTGAAATTGTTGGAATAAAAAAAATTATAATCCGATAATTACAATTTAATCCGATATTGTTAATCCAACGCTGAAGGGGACGTCAATAGTTTGTTTACATTGGGGACGAAGCATTTGAATTGGAATTTCTTCTTTGAAAAATAAAAAGTAATGATTAGAAAATTAAAATTAAAAGATTAAAATTAAAATTAAAAAATTAAAATAATTAAGCAAATAAAAGTTAGAAAAAATAATAACAATAAGAAGCAACCTTAATTTTAGGTACGCTAATTCCTAAAATCATAATTCAATTCAAAAATGTTCCGTTCATAATATGCACCCGGTGATTGTATAATGCATGAAATTTCTAGTTTTGCTTAAAACGTTGTATAGCACACACACACACACACACACACACACACATATATATATATATATATATATATATAAGAATAAATCTAAGTGAGAGCCAACGGACCTACCTAGGTTTCACCTAACGGCTCATCAGGGTAAGTCGGTTTAGAATGTATAGCAATCTTGGCTATTATAGGATTAAACTAGAAGAATTTTAGTGGTAATTTCTCTTATGGTAGTAGGAGGCATGTGGCTTGACCATTGGGTTAGTAGTGGTAGGTAGGAGGGAAAAGGTTACTGCTTCGCCAAATTGAAAAAAAAACCTAGTTCAGGTAAAGGACAAATTATTTTGTGGCTATATATATATAAATCCAGGTAAAGCGGACTTAAGGTTTTACTATTTTGAGTGACCCCGGATTTACTTTATTATGAACAATATAATAAATATTATAGAGCTTAATATAATTATATAGTTATGAATTAATTGTACATTGCGATACAGAAATTCCTATGTTTCGAGATAGATTCTCATCATCAGTCAATGTTTGATGTTGGTTGTACACATGATTTACATTTAAAAATGTAAATATATATTTGTTATATATATATATATATATATATATATATATATATATATATATATATACATATGAAAAGGGGCTCGATAGGATGATAAAATAAAGTAATGAACAAAGTAAGAAACGTATTTCAATCTATCATGTTTCACTTTTATTGAAGCTTCTTCAGAGATCGAGTTAAAAGATGATTAATTGTTTTTACAAAAAGACATTATACTGGTATGTTATGACTTGGGATCGATTCTTGTTATTCAAATATGTATCTTGTTCATTAAAACAATATATAATTATTTCCAAATGTATCTACGTGGAATAGATTGTATGTGTATTAATGTATAGAAACTTTTGTCTGCTTACATGTATGTATGCTTTATTAATATGCGTGTCAAGTTATTAAAACGATGGACTCTTTTTAAATATATATGTGAGAAATATTTTGAATGGTAAAATGTACGAATGTGTGCGTTTGTTGGTCCGCAGCGTTAATTAATATAAGTGTATATCTTTGTTAATGGACATAGATTAGAAATTGTTGATACTTTTGTTTATCTTGGCAGTGTTCTTTCAAGAGACGGCTCACTAGATGACGAAATAATTAGCATTGATTAAAAGCAAGTTAAACTTTTGGAATGTTAGAACCTCACTTATGGTCAGATAGAAGTATTTCAAAAATGTCAAAACTAAGTTCAGTGTTTATGAGGCGCGCATTTTAACTGCTCCACTATATTCTTCAGAGACATGGACCACTGACTGCAGACTCATGCAAATTTTGGAGCATATTCATCAAAGGGAAGATTCTGGGTATAAAGTAGCAATTTTTTGTACCGGATACAGAAGGTTTTTGACAAAGGCAAATACGTTTGTCCTCATCTTATCCTCAAAGGGCAAATACTATTGTCCTCATCTTTGTTGTCATTTGTACGATGTTTTGGCCGTTGTCGCTCCGGCCTACTTCAGGTGCTAGGAATTTCAAACCGAACCATTTATTACAATCACTGAGGTATATCATTCTCATCCCTTGCGTAGTAATGGAAGTCATGCAAGTTACCTGTTCACCACTGCAGTAGCCTGGTATTGAACTCGCAACTGTTTGGGTCAAGTCACAGGCACTAACCAACGTCTATATTCACTGAGCCATGTGTCCTTATGGGCAAGAACAACTGAATGTTTGGGACTTATACCATTTTTTTTACCAGAGTTCATATTTTTGATGTTAATGATTTTTCTCGACTGGAGACTCTAAACAATAGCAAACCCTCAATCCCCCACCTATTCAATGCCTCCTTACCTCTGATCACTCCCTATCAGCCTTCTACCGATTTTTTGAAAAGTTTTCTAAGCCATCATCAACGCCGAAGTGGTTCAACATATCACAGCCCACAGACTCTTCTCTAACAAACAGTATGGTCTCCGCTTCACCATGTCTACTGCTGATATGCTCACAACCTTCACTGAGTATATACACCAGGCTCTCGACAAGAACGGCGAAGGCCGAAATTTGCCCTAGATATCTCCAAAGCTTTTGACAGAATCTGGCATACTAGCCTTCTACGCAAGCTGCGAGGCTATTATAATTGGACAATTGTTTGACCTTCTCCAGTCAATTCTTTCAAATCTCACAATGAAGGTAGTATTGAAAGGACATGTCTCCCAATACGAATGCGGATGTCCCTCAAGGCTCTATTCTAGGTCCTATGCTTTTCCTTGTCTGTATTAATGATCTCCCAGATGTAATAAGATCCCAAGTAGGCATATATGCTGACGACCATACGGTTTACTCTCGCATCAACTAAAAACCTACCGAGGTTGACAAAGCAAACCTCGCCGGTGAGCTTGAAAAAGGTCTCCAATCCGTGGCGGACTGGGGTAAGAAATGGCTCGTGAATTTTTATAGATCCAAGACGACGCTGCTATCTATTAACAGAGACACTCACTCCTACCCCCTATTAGCAAGGATATGGCTAGTCTCCCTGAAAGCAAAACACTGCGCCTCCTCGCGTTAACTCCCTCAGCAGACCTCAAATGCAATGACTATATAAGGTCCATAGCTAAATTTGTTGATAAGAAAGTCGGTTCTCTGTGTAGAGCCAGGAAGATTTTCCTGTCTGAAACAATCCTGCACATATATGAATCTACTATCCACCCGTGCATTGAATATTGTTTCCATATCTGGTTGGGTGCATCTGCTAACCACCTAGGTGTCCTTGACAAAATCCAACGGAGAATCTGTAATGTGATCAATCCCGACTCAGATACTGTGACTTTCTCACCGGCTCAATGTGGCTGCCCTGTGTCTCTTCTACAAATACTTTCATGGCTTCTGCTCCGATGAACGTTGCTCACTGGTACCCCTATATATGAATTTATTCGAGCTACAAGATTAGCAACTTGGTCCCACCCTTTTACTGAAAAACCAATAAAAGGTAAGCCTAAATTCTACTCCAGCAGCTTCTTTCCTCGCACTTCCCGCCTGAGGAATTACTCCCCCGACAGCTACAATCGCCAAGAATTTAAATGTAACGTCAATAGTCACTAACTTGCATCTTCTCTCGTGCTCTTTTCTCCGTCCATATCACTCTCATTAGTATTCTCATCCGTTTCTTACCCACTTCCTGGCACCCCCTATAACCTGTCACTCTTTCTCATAACTTCCCTTCTAGATAGACTAAACTATCGCCCGTTTCACACTCCACCCACACCTATTGAACAGGTGAAGCGGCTCATCCCTTGTTTCCTGCTTAGGATGCAGTTTCCGATTTTCTCTTTCCTAATCTTCTCACTCTTATGTAGCCCCCTGCACATCAGTGGCGTTACCGCCTTGCTTGGAGTGATATGATTAAAAAACATCAAAGCAAATACTTGACAATTTCTCGCACTTCCCGCCTGTGGAATTCCATTCCGTTTTATTACTCCCCCGACAGCTAAAATTCTCCAAGAATTTAAATGTAACGTCAATAGTCATTTCCTATCACACTAACCTGCACCCTCTCTCTCATACTTCTTTCTCCGTCCATTCCACTCTCATCAGTATTCTCAGCCTTCTCTTACCCACTTCCTGACACCCCCTATAACCTGTCACTCTTTCTCGTAACTTTTCTCCTATATAACCCTCTGCAAAACAGTGACAGTAAAATGTCATGCTTGGAGCGATATGATTATATAAAAAAAAAAAAACTATGTGCGTTCTAAATTTTAAAATTCTAGGTAGAGTCATTTCAGTATTCCACTGAGCAGCTCGCCCATAGTCCAAATTTTTGTCTATAGACATTCTTGCTGAAATAGCATCAGTTTGTAATGTAACTACAAATTCGTATATCTGTTTCAAACTAATGACCCCAAGCAAGCTTTCTGGAGCTAAACGCGTATTTGATAAAATCTTTCTATTTTATCTAATCAACTCTACACACACACACACACACACACACACACACACACACACACACACACATATATATATATATATATATACATACATATATATATATATATATATATATATATATATATATATATATAGGGGCGAGATTCTATGTCTAGACAACTAAAATTAACATGAAAGAACTCCTTCCCTTAATTAATTTTTGTCTTTCTATGGCTTATATAAAGTTTCAAGAAAATATTTCTTGTAATATTCTTAGAAATATTAGTGATATATATATATTGATTACTCGTGTCTTTTGAGCGTCTGGATGGAAATCAAATAAAATTAAGATGAAAGAGGGACTATTCGAAAAATTAATCATGATCATTTTCCATTACTGTTTGAAAAAATCCATGGACGTAAAATTGCAGAAATGATTACTGTTAATAAACATAATCCACAAATCCCCCACTACACTAAAAAAAAAGAAAAAAATTATTATGATTGTGTGCTAATTTTCTGGCCATTCCATAGAAAGGCCTTCATGCAGCTGTTTCAATCATCTGACTCAGCTCGATTGCATGCCATGTTTTTATGTCATGTTTAAAACTCTCATTTCAAGAAGTTTCCATCTTTACAGCAGCCGTTTGGAGTCTCAAATTTTTCTTTTGATCCTAAGAAAAAAATTTTAAAATGGGAAAATGTGTATCCGGCTGTAATTTCCACAGTTTTCATCCATTCGATACAAAACCAAACAGACGAAAAAATTCCACTATAAAACCAAAGTAGCTCTTCGAAACTTTGAGTAGAAAACGACCTGGAGAATTCTATTTAATGGAAAACACGCAAGGATCAATTATTCCAAAATCCATATTTTGGCGTTAAATACAAAATACATTTTATTCTAATAGCCAAATCCTTCTAATTGAAGTTGGCATCGTAGCTGAAATATGTCCATATCTACTTCCATTTCCAATAGTGGAAACTCAGCAAAACTCTATGATAAAGACAACGAACGTTGATGAGTTTTCATAGCACGGAAAAGAGAGATTATTGCGATATCTATCTAAACATATTTATAAATGGAACTTTAGCTCTGTGTGTGTGTGTGTGTGTGTCTGTGTGTGTGTCTGTGTGTGTGTGTATCCGTTACCTATAGACTCCGAAACAGCTGAACCGATTTTCTTGAAAATTTACACAGTTGTACTATAAGCGTTTGCGAGTATTCTTAGCTAGGTTTTGTATCGAGGTACCGCCGATAAATATCGAAAATCGATAATCGAAAAAATCGGGTTATAGAAGGAGTGGTCCGATTTTAATCAAATTTGATACACTCATAGACAAAGACATAAGAAACAATATTCTGAAGTTTCAAGGTTGCAGTTCTTAAAATAGTGCAGAAAATTTGATATCGATACCAGGAAATCAAAATTTGACTCACATCCATTCATTTTTTTTCAGTCTACGGTTTCGCTTTAACTGGAAACAACTATTGGTTTTCGTCTTTCGTGCCAACGTCCAAAGTGTCTTAGCTCCAGGACCATGGATTAGTTTTAAAGCTATCATTACACCCGAGCAACGCCGAGCTATACTGCTAGTGTATATATATATATAGATAGATATAGATAGATAGATAGATAATATATATATATAATAAAATAATTGCGACAATTTACCAATCGCACTTAATATATATATATATATATATATATATATATATATATATATATTTTTTTTTAATCATATCACCCCAAGCAAGGCGATAACACCACTGATGCGCAGGGGGCTACGTAAGGGTAAAAAAAAAGGTGCGATTGGTAAATTGTTGCAATTATTTTATTATTTCAAATATTCTTTAGGCTGAGTCTGAGCACCAGGACCATGGATTAGTTTTAAAGCTTTCATTACGCCCGAGCAACGCCGGTCTATACTGCTAGTAAGTCAATAATCAGATATCATAAAATCTAGAATGGCATGAAAAGGCAGGCAGGTAAGTAAACCAGAGGGACAGCTTTTCACTCACTCTTTCGTTCAGTATCTGTCTGTAAATCCGTCCTTACAAGTATCAATCTCTGTTCGCAATTATCTATCACAGTCTGTTCAGATAATTGGTGTATGCAAATGATCACATCTTAGATGATCTGTGCTGTAGAGTAAATGAGACCCCCTTGGTAACATAAATAAACTTGTCAAGACAACTTAAATAAGGGGCTTAGAGCCTATCACGTTGAATACACCGGTTCTCGCCGCTCGATCACCGAAGTTAAGCAACGTTGAACGCTCGGAAAGAGAAATCGGTAAGCCGAGTTCGAATTCCAGTTGAATACTCTGCATTTACTTAAGCACTGGTACCTTTGGGAAAGGTATTAATCCGACCCTTTCCTCCAGTTATTTAACAAGGGTAGGACTTGGGGACCCTACGTTTTAAAACAAATCCCAATGAATCTTGATACTCGAAAACATAGGCGTACTCAATAGTCGTAGATCAACAGTCAGTCAGTTAAGTGCCATACGTGATACACGCTTGGGCGATCATATCTCGAAAGAGACATGACTAACTGGGCAGAAGATTATCCCGCAGTAGGTTGCCATTGCTTTCTGCGGAAGACTGGTTGCCGACCAAGGCTATAGAGCCCAATCTGTACTGCTATTTAACTCATAGCTGGAGGGAGAAGAGATAGATTGTATGGCATTATTATATTAAGTATAATAAGTGGGGAATCAGTTTATTACTTTATAACAACAGAAAACCGATCCCCCATTTTATGCTCAGTAGAATTTTTAATTGTGTTTCTAACTAACTTAATTGTGTTTCTAACTGTCCTGCTATGTAACCCATAACTGGAAGGAAGAGGCAGATTAATACCTTTCCCAAGGGTATTTACGCGTAAGTGAATACAATGGATTCAACTGGAATTCGAACTCGGCTCCCCGGCTTCTCGTTCCGATATCAACTGTACCACAACGCACATCAACAGTAGTAGGCTTATAGATGTAGACCTCTCTGCGTTCTTGTCTACTTTTCATTATTGCATGTCAGACATTTCAACTGATTCTTTCTGAGTCTGTTTGAAAGTTTCCTTTTTTGTTTCCATTTTCTTTAAGATATTTTACTTTGCTTACACGATCCGTTCGTGATATTCTCAACATCCTCCTCTAGAGCTATATTTCTGTTGCTAGTAGTTTTCTCTTCATCTGTGTGGAGATTGTTCAGCATATCGTTGGTGTTATGGTGCCGTTCTATGAGGAATGAACTCTTCCTCTTATTATGTATAATTGCCTGCGTGACTTCCGGCATGCAACTAGTACGCTGTTAAGGACGCAGTTAAAGTCAGCTACTTGTCAGGCAATAAGCAGCGTAACTGTACCGTTCAGACTTACTTATTTGTCCTTACTTTTTACTAACACTTCTTTTGTATTTTTGTTCTTGTTATACTAATTCACTGTTTTGAACCTGCCTTCTGTGTTCCGTGTCTTACTTACGGCCGAGCCGGTATCTACAACATTGCGGCGAAGTCTCGCCACAACCACTCCACCATAAATTGACGACGAAGACCCCAAACTAGAGGATTGAGGTTAGATAACAGTTCAGCACATTTTTCTTTGTTTCCAACAAAACTTTTCTTATTTCATTACTATTTTTGGAGAAGTTTAGGTGCGAAAATATGTTTGTTTTGCATGTGAGAAGCAACCGGTATATACGTAGTTTATTCAGTTTTTACCGCAGACAGTTTTCACCGCAGACATTAGCGTGCGCAGTCTTGACTTCCTCGTTCATCATGCTGTAGGGTTACTTTCCGCTAGACGGTTCCAAAGTGATTTTTGCTGTAAAGTCCCCTCGAATTCGAAACTGGTAAACGATGATAACACTAACTTTATTTATTTATTTATTTATTTATTTATTTTAATCGTTTCACTCCGGGCAAGGCGAAATGCCACTGATGTGCGGGGGGCTACATAACAGAAAGAAAATTAGAGGAGGGAGAAGAGGAATACAGACCAATTAGAAAGAAGTAATAGAAAGATGAAAATGCAAGTGTAATGACAGTTGCAAGGGGAGAGAGAAAGGGAAGGATATACAGTGTGGGGGAAGGGGTTAGTAGATGAGTATTGACATTGCATTTAAAGACGAAACACTAAAGCTAGTCCTTACTACAATAGTAATGATCTTGGAGATGAGCTTGCTAACAATTGCTTTATAGCGAAACATTGTTGTTATCTATCCATTTTAGACATTTGTCTATATTTCTGAGATGAGGTAGTATTTACATTATATACATTGTTCGGACTGTCGTCGCCATCTTTGATATGGCTCAGTGATCCAGTGAATTGAACCAAAGTTTTGTGAGTTCAATACCTAGCTACAGCAGCGGTGAACAAATAACTTACGGAGTTGAGTTAAAGAGAAATAACTACATGGTATCCGGAAATGGCATTGCACATGGAATGAGAATGATATACCCCAGTGATCGAAATAAAGGGTCTTGTTCAAAGTTTTAAGAACCTGAAGAAGGCTGGAATGTACAACTGCCAAAACGTCGCAAACATGGCAATAAAGATGAGGGCAACAGTCCGAACAATTTAAAAAATGTAAATAATATCTCATCTCAGAAGTATAGACAAATAGAAAACATACCAATAAAAATATAACCGCGTTAATAGGGAGATCCGAGAACTTGCTATGTTATTTTATCAGAAAAGATTACTGACATATTATATTCTTCTTCTTCTTCTATGTGCCCTGTCCCTTCAGGACGTAGGCGATCATGGATCTCCACGTCTCCCTATCCTTTGTGGCTCTTAGTATGTTTGTTCCTGTTGCTCCTGGCAACCCCCGTTCCGTCATCCACCTGATCAGACCCAGCAAATATGTTATCCGCTGCCTTCCTCTGTCTCTCCTTCCTTCTATCTGTCCAGTCAGTATCAGGTTCTCCAGGCTCTCCTTCCTCATTGCATGTCCCAGGAACTTCAGTTGTCTCTTCCTGATGCTCAGCATCAATTTCCTTTTTGTTGCCATTCTTTCTAACACCTCGTCGTTGCTTGTATGCTCAGTCCACGATATCCGTAGCATCCTTCTGTAGAACCACATTTCGGCCGCTTCCAGTTTTGTCCTCATTTTCGATTATATTGTCCAGCATTCACAGCCGTATTGAAGAACTGACATCACGTAGCAGGCTAGCACTCTATTCTTCGTTTCTAAGCATATTATACTAGATAAATAAATTTTAATATTTGTCTATACTTCTGAAATGAAGTAGTATTTATATTATTTACGTTGTTCGGACTGTTTTTCTCTTCTTTATTGCCGTGTTTACGACGTTTCGGCCGTTGTACACTCCGGTCTTCTTCAGGTGCTAGGAATTTCGAACCGAACCCTTAAGGACACATAGTCAAGTTGATATAAGCGTTCCAGTGACTTGACACAAAAGAGTTGTGAGTTCAATACCTAGCTACAGCAGTGGTGGACAAATAGCTTTAAGAGTTGAATTAAAAGAAGATAGCATACGGAAGTGGCATCGCACATGGAATGAGAATGATATAACTCAGTGATCAAAATAAAGGGTTCGATTCTACTGTACACAGAAAGGCAGATGAAATTGTATATCACAGGCGTTGTATGGCGTCAACCAAATAGTTCTGTAAGCTTCATTAAAAGCTGCTTTTATTTGCATGTCTAATCGATGCGATTCCTTATCCTGACATTTCATGTTTTAAAATTTATTCAGATGTCCGGTGTAATTGTGTCGTCTAATTACAAAATAACACACATTTTCTTGACAACAGCAACAAAATAATTAATTGGCATTTCTGATTTAGTTCAACCGCGTTAATAGGGAGATCCGAGAACTTGCAATGTTATTTTATCAGAAAAAAATACCGACATAAGCATATTATACTAAATAAATAAATTCTAATATTTGTCTATACTTCTGAAATGAAGTAGTATTTATATTATTTACGTTGTTCGGACTGTTTTTCTCTTCTTTATTGCCGTGTTTACGACGTTTCGGCCGTTGTACACTCCGGTCTTCCTCAGGTGCTAGGAATTTCGAACCGAACCCTTAAGGACACATAGTCAAGTTGATATAAGCGTTCCAGTGACTTGACACAAAAGAATTGTGAGTTCAATGCCTAGCTACAGCAGTGGTGAACAAATAGCTTTAAGAGTTGAATTAAAAGAAGATAGCAAACGGAAGTGGCATCGCACATGGAATGAGAATGATGTAACTCAGTGATCAAAATAAAGGGTTCGGTTCGAAATTTCTAGCACCTGAAGAAGACTGAAGCGTACAACGGCCGAAACATCATGAACATAGCAATAACGATGAGGACAACAGTCCGAACAATGAAAATAAATTCTAATATTGAAACTGTCATTGAGTCTCACTAATGTTTTTCTTTAACTTCTTTATGGCTAATTTTTATGAGTCAGTAAGAAAAAATGTAAAAGAAAAAGATGTTCGTTGTAGTGCAATGGTTACCAACTCGGAATGAGTTCGAATTCCAGTTGCATTCACTTACACACAAAAATTTATTAGAATTATTATCTTCTGCAATTAGGTAGTATTTTTTTTTTTAATCATATCACCCCAAGCAAGGCGAAAACGCCACTGATGCGCAGGGGGCTACGTAAGAGTGAAAATATTGGAAAAAAGAAAAACCGGAAATCACACCCTAAACAGGAAACAAGGGATGAGCCTCTTCACCTATTCAATAGACGTGGGTGGAGTGTGAACCAGGCGATAGTTTAGTCTATATTTACGGTGTTCGGATCCTTATTGCCATGTTTACGACGTTTCGGCCTTTGTACGCTCCGGTCTTCTTCAGGTGCTATGAATTTTGAACCGAATCCTTAAGGACACATGGCCCAGTTGGTTAGTTCCAGTGACTTGACAAAAAAGAGTTGTGAGTTCAATACCTAGCTACAGCAGTGGTGAACAAATAACTTAGACAGATGAGTTAAAGGGAGATAACTACATTGCATCTGGAAGTGGCATGACACATGGAACAAGAATGTAATATCCAGTGATCGAAATAAAGAGTTCGGTTCGAAATTACAAACATCTGAAGAAGGCCGGAGCTAACAACGAAACGTTTGGCAAAAAAATGAGGACGAAAGTCCGAACATTGTTAATAATATATGAGTACCCTGTAAATATAATATTCAATACAGTAATACTGGCTTGCGAGGTATGGTCGCAAAACATTACACTACGCTGAAGTATTTTCAATGTTAGATACAGACGAGTGGAAACCCTGAAAAGTTAAATTCACTATCGTAAAATTGACAAAATTCTAGAGTTATAAAAGATAAAGGCAATGGTAGTTAGCGCCACTCTTCATTGACCTCAGATTTGTTTTCTATTCCTATCACATTTGGTGAAGTGTTTCTCCTATGTATTTAGAGATTCATAGTAAAATCTTAAGAAGAACCTGCAATGTTACCTGTTATGACCTGGTATTCCGGCTTTGGTTACTTTTCCACCACTATAATATACGACATGCCTTCAATAAGTTTGCAGGCTTTTTGTGTAGAGGCATTTAAAATTATTGTAGGCTCTTGAAATTGTATTATGTTATTATACATCTGATTAGACGACAGACCCATGTTTATTATTTCAGGTTGAAAGAGACAGCTGCAGCAGGACTTGGAACACACCCTACTAAACCCTGGTCGTCACAGCTGACGTTTTTTGAAAATGCAGTAGATCCAGCTTTCAGCAGGGCCTCAAGAACGTTAAGATCTGAATCAATAAGCTCGACCATCTCTCGTTATGACGTCTTTCCTTCTTTCCTTTCACTGAGCACCCTTAGGACAAACTTTGTAGAAATCTACCGCAGCTTCAGTTACTCATGAATGATTGTATGTACAATTCTCACATTGACATCAAACTTTGTACTTATTGTCTCCATAGACACACGACGGTCCTCATCAATAAAATTACGAAATTACCCTACCAACTCTGGTGTTCTGACTTCATTACTTTTTCCAAGTTTAAAACAAATCTTTATTGCATATCGTTCTTTCGGAGTTTTCTCTCACCCGGACAGCATTTTCGAAAAACGTCAGCCGTGACGACCAGGGTTTAGTAGGGTGTGTTCCAAGTCCTGCTGCAGCTGTCTCAACCTGAAATGACAAAAATGGGTTTGTCATTTTATCAGATGTATAGTAATAATATAATACAATTTCAATTGCCTACAATAATTTTAAATGCTTCTACAAAAGAAATAAAGTCCAGAAACTTATTACGAGCACCTTGTAGCTTCCTGCGCCTTTCCCATAAATATTTTTAGAATAATTCTTTTAACGAGATTACGTCTGTGTTAACTTTACGGAGTTAGACTCAGTAGGATGTGCGTTGTGGTACAGTGGATATCGGCTCGGAACGAGAAACCGGGGAGCCGAGTTCGAATTCCAGTTGGATCCATTGAATTCACTTACGCGCAAATACTCTTGAGAAAGGTATTGATCCGTCTCTTCCTTCCAGTTATGGGTTGAATCGCAAGACAGACTGGGTTCGAAAGCCTTGGTCGGACTGGTCGGCAACCAGTCTACCGCAGAAAGCAATGGCAACCTACTGCGGGATAATCTTCTGCTCAGTCAGTCATGTCTCTTTCGAGACATAATCGCTCAAAGTATGTATCACGTATGGCACTTAACTGACTGACTGACATGACCGGCAGTTAGGTTTCGTAAGTTTACGGTTGAAATGACTTGATATAACAGTAAGATATATGTAAACACTTTCTTCTATCGCCTTTCTCGACTGTGGAACTCTCCTTCGGGTTCTTATTTTCCACTCAATTTTTATCTTCTAATATTTAAATGCAATGCAACATTTGTCTTCTTAATTTCTGGTTTTTTTTTCACCCCAGGATAGGTAGTAAGGACACTAAGATACAAGAGGTTACAGTATTTTTTATAATCGATTCACCCCAAGGAAGGCGGTACTGCCACTAGTGCGTATGGTGTGAGAAGAGCGAAAAGAAAGAACAAGATAGGGCGGTAGGGTCGAGGAAAGGATAAGAGAAAGTTTGGAATCAAAAGGGTAAAAGATGGCAATTGACGTTGCTCGTAAACTCTTGGTGATTGTACCTATCCGGAAAGCAAGTGCACGGAAAGGAATTTCAAAGGCCGGAATTGAGAGAAAAGAAACTGAGGGAGTAGACGAGAAGGTTACATTTGACTGTTTTAACTGTTAAAGGGTGGGGCATATTTGCACGCCTCTACGTCAGTTATTACTTCATAACAACAGAAAACCGATCCCCCACTTTATGCCCAGTAGAATTTTTAATTATGCTTCTAACTATTATATTCCGCCAGTCAGTTAAATGCCATATGTGATACACGCTTTAGGCGATCATGTCTCGAAAGAGACATGACTGACTGGGCAAAAGATTATCCCGTAGTAGGTTGCCATTGCGTTCTGCGGTAGACTGGTTGCCGAGCAAAGCTATAGAACCTAATCTGTCCTGTTATTTAACCCATAACTAGAGGGAAGTGACGGATTAATACCTTTCTCAAGGGTATTTGCGCGTAAGTGAATACAAAGAATTCAACTGGAATTCAAACTCAGCTCGCCCATTTGTCGTTCCGAGTCGATATCCACTGCACCACAACGCACATCCTGAGGTCGCAAGCCTAGTAGCAGGAGTAAATTCTTGTAGAGAAGGCACCAGAGACATAATCTCGTCAGAGTAAAAGCAGTAAAAACATTTGTAGAAAAAACAGAAAGTGTTGTGTTTCCCGGAAATAGAGTCCGCACGAATAAATGAACAACGACTAGTAATTCAGACAGAAAATAAGTGTATTAACGTAAGGATACAGACTTGCATGAAGATTAGTAATCCAGGAATACGGGTTAGTAAAAAGTATATGTACAAGTCTGTGATATATTGAGTATGTCCGCGTCGGAAGCTGACGGGTACTGCGTAATAATATATATATATATATATATATATATATTTTAATCATATCACACCGAGAAAGGCGGTAACGCCACTGATGTGCAGGGGGCTACGTAAGAGTGAAAAGATTGGAAAAGAGAAAGCCGGTAACCATGTCCTTAACAGGGAACAAGGGATGAACCTCTTTACCTGTTCAATAGACGTGGGTGGAGTGTGAACCGGGCGATAGTTTAGTCTATCAACTCCAATTAAAAAAAAGAAAAAAAAGAAAAGAGTGAAAAGATTGGAAAAGAGGAAGCCGGAAACCACGTCCTAAACAGGGAACAAGGGACGAGCCTCTTCACCTGTTTAATAGACGTGGGTGGAGTGTGAACCGGGCGATAGTTTAGTCTATCTACTCCAATCTCGATGAGTGGAGCACAGAGCTACTATGATCTACTGTCGGTATTCTTCAGTCTCGCTTCTATAGCTGTAGTATAAGTATGCTCGGGGCGAGTTCATCTTTATGAAGAGAGAGAACTCCACAACAGAAAGAAGCCACAACCCGCCGGTGAGAAAGTGGCTGAAGCCGAGCTGCCAAATTAGGATCGGTTACGTTGCAGATCCTCTTTTGAATTTTGTCAAGCACCTCGAGATAAAGATGGCAACACTATTCAATGCACGAACGAATGATTGATTTGTGTCTATGCAGGATGGATTCTGGCGAGAAAAACTTCCAGGCCCTATGCCGTAACCCGACCTTTCTAGCAGCAGTAGCTATTAATTCGATGTAGTCGTCCCACTTGAGGTCCGTTGTGAGAGTTAGGCCGAGGGAGGGGCACTGTATTGCTTTCTGGGAGACTAGCGTCACACGTCGAGGATACCAGAATCAAGCAGGTAGAAAAATTTAAATACCTGGGAAGCGTTATAACAGAAGACGGAAATTACGACACAGAGATCCGAAGGCGAATTGGCATGGCGAAGAAATCATTCCAGAAGTTGAGTAAAGTATTAAGAAACAGGACGATTTCGCTAGAAACTAGGAAGAGAGTACTGGATTTCTATGTGCTGTCCGTCTTTCAATGTAGCAGTAAATGCTGGACAATACCATCAAAAATGAAGGAAAAACTTGAAGCAACTGAAATGTAGTTCTACAGAAGGATGCTGCGATTATCATGGGTCGAGCATGTGAACAATGATGAGGTCTTGGAAATGATGGAAACTAAAAGGAAATTAATACTGAGCACCAGGAAGAGACAGCTGAAGTTCCTGGGACACGCAATGAGGAAAGAGGGCTTGGAGAATCTGATACTAACAGGCCAGATAGAGGGGAAAAAGACAGGGGAAAGCAACGGATATCATATTTGAAGGACCTAATCAGGTGGATGACGGACGAGGATTGCATGGTGTAACAGGAGAAGGCGTGCTCAGAGCCATCCAGGATAGAGAAACGTGGAAAGCCATGATCGCCTACGTTCTGCAGGGACAAGAAACATAGAAGAAGAACCGTCACCCATACTAATAGGAGGTAGGATAGTTTATCTATAGTGATTAAAAGAGAGGTGAAAAAATTAGAAAACAGAAGAGTAATCAGTTTGATAGTAGATAACAACTGACTTTGAGCTTAAACTTTTGAAGATCAAAGCCTGTCGCAAAGCTTTTGATTGTCATCTCTCCTAATAAGGTTTTGCTTTTTCTCGTGTTTTTCCATACTTAGTAACCCGTTCCGTGTTAGTGGCTTTATTGTCATGCATTGGGTAAAATAATTGAAGGACTATATCAGGTCCTCTGCCACGTGCTGAGTTAATGTGTACACTAGTTAGACTGCAATTCGAAGTGGGAATGGTGGTCGTGAAAGACGGAGGGGATGTTCCGTTTCTCAAATTGTGTGAACTTTTGACATAGTTCAATCTAAAATGTCATGTGTGTATTTTTTTTAATCATTTCACCCCAAGCAAGGCATTTCACTGCCACAGTTGCACAGGGTGTTACATAGGGGGAAAGTGATGAGAAAGAATGGTTAGATATAGGAAATGGCAGAGGAGGGTGATAGACAGATAAGGATACCGAGGAAGAGTGTTTGAGGGAATGGGTGCGAGGTAGTATGTTAGGAGGTGTCTATTGACCTTGCATTTAAACTCCTGGAGGTTGTAGCTGTCGGGGAAGCAAATATACGGAAAGGAATTCCACAGGCAGGAAGTGTGATAAAAGAAGTTGTTGGAGTAGAAATTGCGGTTACATCTTATCTGTTTCACTGTAAAAGGGTGGGACCTAGTTGCTAATCTAGTATCTCGTGCAAATTCATACGTATGTATGTCGAGAATATTTAATCGAAGTCATTAAGGTGCAACGAGAGAAAGCGTATTAACCGACCACTGCTCCTTAATGATCGCAACCATAGTCATTTGGTTAAAATTTTCTTCGATAACAATCGACACTGCCTGAAACCACATACACATTCAATAGGGAAAAGTACCTTACTCACGTCAGATCACCAAATATCTTTGGAAAATGCAAGCTAAAGCCACATCTGTTAGGCCCATATTAAAACTACTTCACTGCAGCCTGGGTTTGCGAAGTATATAATTGGGCCTGAGATTACTGATAACGTGTGGCGTGCTCCAGTTGTTTCGGGATGATGGGCTTACGGCTATATACCAT
Organism: Ascarosepion bandense; assembly: GCA_037127315.1. Classification (NCBI taxonomy): domain Eukaryota; kingdom Metazoa; phylum Mollusca; class Cephalopoda; order Sepiida; family Sepiidae; genus Ascarosepion; species Ascarosepion bandense. The sequence continues at coordinate 2,928,405 of JBBBDQ010001448.1, forward strand.
TAAAAAAAATCTGGTTCCCGTGCGGATACCAACATTACGAAACATCGAGCCTTGTCGGTATCTAGATGGGGAACCGTTTAGAAATATCCACGCATGGTAAGCTTTGATAATCAGGTAGTGTAATGGATAGTGTCTCTAAATTATTAATCAAATATGAGGTTCTAAGTTTTGTTGGGTTCTTTATACTTATTTACACGCAAATATTCTTAGTAAATGTATAATTTATTTTTTTAATCGTATCACCCCGAGCAAGGCGGTAACGCCACTGATGTGCAGGGGGCTACGTAATAGTGAAAAGATCGGAAAAGAGAAAGCCGGAAACCATGTCCTAAACAGGGAACAAGGGATGAGCCTCTTAACCTGTTCAATAGACATGGGTAGAGTGTGAACCGGGCGATAGATAGATCTATCTACTCCAATTGAAAAAAAAAACAAAAGAAAACAAGAAAATAAAGTGAGAAAATTGGAAAAGAGAAAGCCGAAAACCATGTTCTAAACAGGGAACAAAGGATGAGCCTCTTAACCTGTTCAATAGACATGGGTGGAGTGTGAACCGGGCGATAGATAGATCTATCTACTCCAATTGAAAAAAAACAAAACAAAACAAGAGAATAAAGTGAGAAGATTGGAAAAGAGAAAGCAGAAAACCACGCCCTAAACAGGGAACAAGGGATGAGCCTCTTAACCTGTTCAATAGACATGGGTGGAGTGTGAACCGGGCGATAGATAGATCTATCTACTCCAATTGAAAAAAAAAACAAAAGAAAACAAGAAAATAAAGTGAGAAGATTGGAAAAGAGAAAGCCGAAAACCATGTTCTAAACAGGGAACAAAGGATGAGCCTCTTAACCTGTTCAATAGACATGGGTGGAGTGTGAACCGGGCGATAGATAGATCTATCTACTCCAATTGAAAAAAAACAAAACAAAACAAGAGAATAAAGTGTTAAGATTGGAAAAGAGAAAGCAGAAAACTACGCCCTAAACAGGGAATAAGGGATGAGCCTCTTAACCTGTTCAATAGACGTGGGTGGAGTGTGAATCGGGCGATAGTTTAGTCTATCTACTCCAATTGAAAAAAAAACAAAAGAAAACAAAGTGAGAATATTGGAAAAGAGAAAGCCGGAAACCACGTCCTAAACAGGGAACAAGGGATGAGCCTCTTAACCTGTTCAATAGACATGGGTGGAGTGTGAACCGGGCGATAGATAGATCTATCTACTCCAATCCACTTCTTTTCTCACCCAAGTGTCGATTAATTAGCAATATCTGTGTCAATAAACCATTATCTCAAAAACCAAAAATTCTTATTGTCTAAAAATATTTTCTGGCTTTAAATAACCTTTAAACAGTTTCATAAGTTGTAGAAAACTAATCAGTCAATCGGATGTGGCACAGATTCAACCTTTCAACAACTTACTGCGCAGAATATTGATTGTCGCATAAAGACGGGAAATGTTGTTTGCGTGACATTGGTTGGTTCAGTTGTTTTTGCATAAACACACCTTCGAATGGTGACAACTATGTCGCACTGGAGACATCACAGGAATATATCGGCCGCCATATTTGCCCGACCTGAGTTAAAGCTAGCATTATGGTGAAATTTCGCTAGAAACTAGGAAGAGAGTACTGGATTGCTACGTGCTGTCCGTCCTTCAATATGGCAGTAAATGCTGGACAATACCATCAAAGATGAAGGAAAAACTTGAAGCAACTGAAATGTAGTTCTACAGAAGGATGCTGCGAATATCATGAATCGAGCATGTGAACAATGATGATGTTTTCAAGAGTCCTGTACGTTTGAATAATTCTAATTTCAAATTATACGCCGATACATTACCAGTCTCTAATGAGAACAGCAAAATTTAACAACAACAAAAAAAACTCTACTCAACATAGAAACTACGAAACACTTAATGTTTGATCACTTTCTTTTAAAGAAGCTCCTGACAACTTCAAAAATGTAAAAGTATAAAGAAATCCCTTATTTTGTTTCGTCTTGAAAAACATGTTTTATTTCCTCAGTATTCTTACGTTACTTTAATAATGTGACCTTCGATATGAGAAGAAACTAAATATACCTACTCTTATGTCTCTCACCCAAGACGTTTAACGACGAAATTGACAACAATTATGGAAACGCATTTCAACTCACGAGGACAAAACAGCAAAACAAAACGAAAACTTTTAGAAGCGCTATACACAGACCCATTTCAAGTTATAAGCCGACATGATAAATATTTTTCGATCAAAAGTTAAGAGATTCTATCGAAAGAAATCCAGAATTGAACGATTCCCAATCTCATGTCGATGGAGCTCATGATGAAAAGCAAATAAAGCAAAAACTGGTAGAACCATCAAGAGAAAACACAACACACACTTAATACTGAAACAAACAAAAACATGCACAGAATTACACTCCGATATTTGAACGAGGACCTATATGTAGTGAACAAAACAAGTTCTAGATTTAAAAATTTAAATGCTAAGAACTGACTCATTGATTTTGTTAGAAATAAACGAATTTACTCGAATTTACAAAACCTTTGCTTAGCACACACAAAACTCGCGAAATTTCACACCTCGATGCGAAATGTTTTTCGGCTAATAGAAAAGTTGGAAACATCTAAAAACAAAATAGAAATGCCAGAATCACATCCGGGAGTGAATTCGCAAATGATCCGTTTGGTGCTTCACCAGCGAAATAAAAAACGGAGAAAGCTCGACCGTCGCCAGAGAGAACTCAACACGTTCCTTGACAAAGTCAAGCTATCGCTATTATTGTCTCTATCTTTCTCTTTCACCTCGCACCTCTCTCCTCCTTCCTTTTCACCTTTCACCCTGAGCGTTAACTTCAAAGACAATCCTACCCAACAATAAACACTCATGCATACATACGTTCCTGCCTACGTACACATAAACTCATTCTTGCAAGTTACTACTACGAACTCTTGATACACTTAACTTCCTTATACAGTTTTTCATTGGACATTAACTTCTGCCAATTCATGTTATTCTTTTCCATTCATAGATTTCTATTTAAACATACTTTTATTCTTCCACAAATCCACACATTCTAATCTCCAACCTGCTGCCAACCTTCTGATGATAGCGAATAATCCTAAACTGTAGGGAGTTCAGTTATTTATGACACATGGTCAATTTAAACATTAACCCTCTCGCTATTTCTACATATTAATGAGCTACGCTGAGGTACATTTCGTTTAGAAAATTCAACTGAGAACTATAGTTTATATATTAGAGCCTACGTATCAGAGAATTGCAGGTGTCATTGTTATTTAATCTTGTCTCATTTGATCCTTTATTTATTGAAGGTGACTGTCAACAACAATTTTTACTAATTGATTTAATATGCTTTTTGATATTTTTCATGTATTTTAAGCAAATAGACTTTCCGGTAGAGTATACGACACCAACCTCATCACACTTGGTGTTAGCTTTAATTTTTTACGGATGGTGTTACTAGCCGTACATATGGTCATTAGGAATTGTTGAGTGTAGTCCATGTCATAGACCGGTTGTCAACCAAAGCAAGAGATACCAGTCTGTGATGTAATTAACTTCTATTATAGTATCCTCCTACGAGGAATGAACTCTTCCTTCCACTATATATAATTACATGTGTGACTTCTGGAAGGCAGTTGACAACAGCTAGTTCTGCCGTGCGCATTGTCGAACTCTCTGCCCAAAGGTAGAGAGTAATAAACCAGTCGAAACTCCGCCGAAGATTATAGTCACGTCTGGGGAAAATTAGTCAGAAATGATTCCCGGTCTATATGGCTCAAATTGCTCAAATTAAAAAGGCCATGTGCCACATTTTGTCTTAAGTGGGAAGGTAATTAAATACGGCAGTTGATGGCAGTTAAGTACGGTAGTTACAAACGCAGTTAAACACGTAGCTATACCGCAGTGAAAGCCAGTTACGATTCAAGCAATAAGCAGCGTAAATGCACCGTTCGGACTTATTTCTTTTTACTGATTATTAACACTTACGTTGTATATATGTTCTTGTTATGCTAATACACTGTTCTGAAACTACCTCCTGATTTTTGTGTCTTACTTCTGACAAAACCAGTCATTACAATTTTGCAGCGAAGTTTCACCACACCAACAGCACAACAAATTGGCAGCGAAAAGATGAATTCATATGTTTCCAAGAGTATTTGTGAGAAAGTGAACGCAACTGCTTAAGCTGTAATTTGAACTCTGCGTATAAATATTACTTGCCGTTCTGATAACTACTCCGCTACAAGTCATCTTGATTTGCTATTATATATTCCTAGTTTAGATAGCTTTATGAACTGTATCTTTTTGAAGTTACAGAAGTATACTTTTTTCTTTGTGGTGTTTTTCTATATTGTGCGTGGTATAAAAAAAGAAGCCCCGTCAGAGGTTAAACTTTACCCATATACAGGGGCCAAAATGATAATATTTTGCAATATATTTAAAAATATTTATACACATCGTCAAGTACGGTTCAAAGGTCTCGTACTCCCCACCCGAATCTATGACACGCCTCTCGTCTTATGTATTATAATACATCCCAACTCTGCTACATCTCAATTTCATAAGGTAGAATTCATATGACATACAAATTTTATTGTAACATAATTATGCACAACAATCCATCATAGAAATTAGAAGTGAAAATTCAGCTAGAAAAATTGTTAATATATCTAAATGTAAATTAGAGAGGTATAAATATATCATTCCATCTTAAATAAATTAAATATGTTTTGGGGTGATTTTTAACTTCAAATTGAGATTTTGTTTAATAAATTGAATAATTTTACATTCAACATTATGAATTAAAATAATGGATTTTATAAAGTGTTTTTTCGAAACTTCTTTTTCTATATGACATGTCCTTTCAGGACGTAGGCGATCATAGCCTTCTACGTCTACCTATCCATGGTGGCTCTTTGCAAACCTTCCTCTGTAGTATCTCACAGACCCCGTTCTCTCATCCATCTGCTCAAGCCCTTCAAATATGTTATCCGCTGCTTTCCCCTGTCTCTTTTTCCCTCTATCTGGCCTGTTAGTATCAGGTTCTCCAGGCCCCTTTTCCTCGTTGCATGTCCCAGGAACTTCAGTTGTCTCTTCCTGATGCTCACTATAAATTTCCTTTTCGTTGCCATTCTTTCCAACACCTCATCATTGCTCCCATGCTCGGTCCATGATATTTGCAGCATCCTTGTGTAGAACCACATTTCAGTTCCTTCATGTTTGTTGATATTGTCCAGCATTCACTACCATATTGAAGAACTGACAACACATAGCAATCTAGTACTCTCTTCTTTGTTTCTAGCGAAATTGTCCTGTTTCTTAATACTTTACTCAGCTTCTGGAACGCGTCTTTCGCCATGCCAATTCGCCTTCGGATCTCTGTGTCGTACTTTCCGTCTTCTGTTATAACGCTTCCCAGGTATTTAAATTTTTGTATCCACTTGATTTTAGTATCCCCCACCCGTATTTGGCATTTTGGGCTGCTCTTTTTTTATCTTTTAATAATGAGTTGTGCAGAGTTTCATTTCTAACGTATATAAATGTAGTAAAAAAAAACAAAAAACAAAAAACAAAACAAATGTTAATAAGACAGCGACAGTCACAAAGCACTTCCCGGACACCAAATCGATTTTCTCTCTTCCCCGGTCTGAGGGGTCGATGGTTTTTAGTAGGGTGGAAGTAGTATACACTAGACGTGATCAATGTATTAATAATTTTTACTATTTTCCCCCGCTCTATGCAGTTGTTTGTTTGTTAAGGGTTAGTGTCCTAAAACCGTAAAAGTGAAATATTTGTAATTAATAGAAAATGTCAGGGTTAAATCGATTTTTTAAAGCAAGTTCTTCAAAGAACCTCGACAAAAAGCGTGTTGTATTTCCGACTAGCTGAAGGAATAATGATCTGGGCCATTTTTGGCACAGAACGCTATAGGAATCAACGAAACATGCTTTTAGTGTTGGAACTTAATAGTCAGATTACCGCTGTGTGTTTATGCGTATTTTATATGTGCCATACGTGATACACCCTATGGTCGATCATGTCTCGAAAGAGACATGACTGACTGGGCAGAAGATTATCCCCCAGTAGGTTGCCATTGCCTCTGCGGTAGACAGGTTGTCGACCAAGGCTATAGAGCCCAATCTGTCCTGCCATTTAACACATAGCTGGAGGGAAGAAGAGATAGATTATATTACATTATTATATTAAGTATAATTAGTGGGGGATCAGTTTATTACTTCATAACAACAGAAAACCGATTCCTCACTTTATGCACAGTAGAAGTTTTAATTATGTTTCTAACTATTCTATTCAGTCAGTCAGTAAAATGCCATACGTGATACACGCTTTGAGCGATCATGTCTCAAAAGAGACATGGCTGACTAGGCCCAAGATTATCCCGCAGTAGCTTGCCATTGTTTTCTGTGGTAGACTGGTTGCCAGCCAAGGCTATAGAATCCAATCTGTCCTCTTATTTAACCCATAACTGGAGGGAAGAGATGGCTTAATACCTTTTCCAAGGGTATTTGTGTGTAAGTGAATGCAAGGAATTCAACTGGAATTCGAACCCGACCCCTCTGATTTGTTATTCCGATTCGATGTCCGCTGCACCACAACGGACATCCTCTTGCGTAAACAGAATACAAAAACTCGGGCTTCTACTACGGCAGTTTATTCTTTTTATGCTGACTCTAGTGAAACAAAATTCTCAAAATATCTTATTTATGTCCGTTCTCGATCTTTTACAGAAGTGTGATTAGTGAAGTATAAGAATCGTGTTCCTGGTTGATCCCAAATCAGTCTGGCGCTCAGTTGGAACAACCAAACGGTAGGCTTGGCCTAATTCATAAGTTGAGGTTTTTTGAAGTACGTGCGAGAAAGTGGAAAGAGATCTCAGATGTCACTGGACCGAGGGAAATAACGTTCCCAACCGAAACGTAAACGAAACAACGTGGTGCTATATCTTGGAGAAAAATAGCGAGACTTGAATTTTTGTATTTTTATAAACTTTAACAGAGCCCCATAACGGCTCTTTACAAAACCAAGAGAGAGTAATAGGAGAGTTTTGTAATTTGAAATCGTTGAAAGGAACGTTCCAAGAGCGGACGGACGTGAAAACAGGCTCTCCTACCATTCTGAAGATGAGACTATCATCTCGAAATACTAATGAATAATAAATAGCTAATACCCTTCTTTGCCTTCTTTTATTTGACTAAACGCATTGTGATAGCCTTCATGACCTACCCATACATTTATATCTAGTACTTTTACTCTTAGTATCATAGGAAACTGTAATTAATTTTTCTCTCTTTTTTTAAAAGTTATGATCAATTAATATTATTTTACTTACGATTCTGTTTCAATTTCTCCCAGTGAATATCGGAGATCCGAGTTCGAATTCCAGTTGATTTGTTGCATTCACTTACGCACAAATACTCTTGGAAAAGGTATTAATCCGTCTACTCTTTCTCCATCTATGGGATCTATAGCCGTCATAAACCAGTCTACCACAGAAAGCAATGGCAATTTATTTCGGGTAAATCTTCTGCCCAGGCTTGGGCAATTATATCCCGAAAAAGACATGATCGCCCAAGCATGTATAAGGTATGGTACTTAATTGACTGAATTGTCGATAAGTTAAATCTCACCCTAGAAGCTTTGCTCCAGAGCAGCATTATTGGGACATGACGCTCTAATTTGAGTTACATCCCTTGAATTGTAATTGCTAACTGACTTAGTAACAAAATCGTTGCATCTAAAGATATACCTTTGGTTTGAAAGTTTCGTTCCTTCTCCTTCCATTCAAAAGCCAAAGGTTTTATCTGAAATGAGAATAAAATTTACTTTCATAAAAGCCGTAAAAAACTACTTAGAATTTTTGGAGGAAAATAAAAATAAAGGAAATTCTCAGAAGAACGTATATTAACAGCCGACAACTAACTATCCATAAACGTATTTCTTGCCCCGAAAAGATATGCGTTACGGAACAAGCTGATCACGTGATCCACAGTTTGTCTTATTTTTCGTAGGAACTAATTTGAGAAAAGTATTATTTTGTCATTTTTCAGACATGTTTGGTTACCGAAAACTGACAATGATCACAGGTGACGAGATATTGACTTACCACCCGTTGACGATAATTACAGGAGGCGGGAGATTCGAAAGAATCTTCCTCTTTTATTGATGAATTTGATAGCGAAAAGGCGTATACTTTTTCTTCCTCAGCTACAGAACTCTTCACAATTAATTTAATTTATCAGTTGATAATATGTCCTGTCAATATATTTGTTAATATTTGCTTGTTTAAATTGCATGTTTATCTTATTTTTGCCCGAAACGCACATGACGGCGCCAATATTGATTGCAGCTCAAAAATCATTAAAGCCTATCACAAGCGCTGAATACCGCAACAAACATGTCGGTCCTTTTGTAAAAATATTTAGTAGTCAAACGCTGTTATCTACCAGTACACCCGTATCTCTATCTCTGTACGGCGTTCACCCTGTTTGAGTTCAGCCGGCTTCCTCCGAAGCGACGGAGAAAGATTCGTTGGGATTTGTTCAAGGGCAGGATCCCATATCCTACCCTGTATAGACCTCAGGCATTTTAATTATCCCGCAACAGGTTGCCAATACCTGCCGCAGTAGATTGGTTTCTAGCCAAGGCTATAGATCCCAATCTGTCTTGTTATTTAACCCATAACTCGGGGAAGTGGCGGATTAATACCTTTCCCAAGGGTATTAGCGCGTAAGTGAATGCAGGGCATTCAAGTGGAATTCGAACTCGGCTCCCCGATTGCTCTTTCCTAGCCAATATCCACGGCACCACAACGCACATCCGTCAAGAAATGCTTACAGCACCTGGTATTCCCAAACGGTTGCCCATCTAAGTACTGACCAGGCTCAACGTTGTTTAACTTCGGTGATCAAATGAGAGCCGGTGTATTCAGCGTGATATGACCGTAATAAACCCGTATGATTAGCATTGAAACAGAAATCAGGGTACTCACCTTTTACAGGTACCCAGGTAAAGCAATTTAGGATAAATTATCGTATAAATTACGGAAAAATGAAAATAACACTGCCATCTAATTTTAACTGATCCAGTTTACAATCTTTTTCTGGTATACAATCTGAAAGGAAAATTATGGATTTTGATTTTTCTCCATCCAATTCTATAGAGAGTTATGTAACTGAAATTGACAGTATATATCAGCTTGTCAGCTTGGTTTGTAAGTCAGGCTTGTGTAGATTTATGCATGATCCATGTTTTTGTGTCCTAGCAAAAAAAAAAACGGTTTTGGTGGACGAGGGGCACTCACCCCACGTCTGATTATTTCGTATTTGTGAAGTTGAACCAAACTGGCTGGCGAGACCGAAGGGTTAAAAAAATATTCTTCCTACTTATGGATTCTTGAACTGAAGAATCTAAATGTGCAAATAAACTATATATATATATATATATATATATATATATATATATATATATATATATATATATATATATTAAGTAATGAATTAGAACATTCTCAGCTATTGGGTGTGTACAATGATAATATACACGTTGAAAAGTCTGCCCCCTTCTAACGAGCGCACATAGCTCAGAAGTAGAATCGCTGACTGATGGGGTCTGGGTTCAATCCTGGGTAAAAAGCAATCGGTTGTCTAATCGTACTGATGAGCTGTGATACAGCGAAACAGATCTGTCTGCGGATGACTATATATATATATATATAACTATAAGAATATATTGTGCGATGGATAAATTGTCGTCTAAATTACGGCAAAATGGAAATAACACTGACATAATATATTTACCATAATTACACTAAATTTTTAAAAAATACAATACAGTAAATATATACAGTAAAATTGCCAACGGCTTCTAGACGACTTCAGAATCCTCTGCACCTCTTCTGGATAGTCTTCTTGTTTAAGTTGGTGAATGCCACCATAATCCTTGCCTTCAGATCATCTTATCTCTTACAAATAATTTTGTCGGTCTCTTTCTCAACTGCACCCGACACGTAATAATCAAGGGAATGCAGTCTGGCGAGTTATCCAGGGGGTGATGTGAAAGCAGAAAATGTCTGATATCATGACTGCGTTCTCCTGTTTATGTAGAATGTTTCAGAGTTTTGTATAGGGTTTTCCAGTCCCCCACTTGATCCAGGGCAACAGTATCTATTCAAGGCACTTGATATATGCCTCCGTGTTGAGTTTGAAACCCTCACCAACAAATTCAGAAGTTATTTTCTCATAAGAACGATTTGAGTGAGTTTTTCGAGTTGCCGTACCTTTGTCAGTCAGTTAAGTGCCATACGTGAAACACGCTTGGGCGATCATGTCTCAAAGAGACATGACTGACTGGGCAGAAGATTATCCCATAGTAGGTTGCCATTGCTTTCTACGGTAGACTGGTTGCCGACCAAGGCTACAGAACCCAATCTGTCCTGTTATTTAACCCATAACTAAAACAAAGAGACGGATTAATATCTTTCCCAAGGGTATTTGCGAGTAAGTGAATGCAATGAACTCAACTGGAATTCGAACTCGGCTCCCCGATTTCTCGTTCCGAGCCGATATCTACTGCACTCCGCCGTACCTTTGTAACTCGTTCCGAATCATCTGCAATGTCCTCAGATTGACATCAAGACACTCTGAAGTGTTCGTATTAGAAACTCCCGTGCGAATACCGAGGAGTACATCATACGGTTTCCAAATTGCTAGGGAGTGAATTGCATAATCTTTTTTTCTAATCATTTTACTCAAAGCAAGTCAGAACTGCCACTGGTGCGCAGAGGATTACAGAAGATGCGAGTGATGAGGAAGAGGGACTAGTCAGAAAATGAGTAAGAAAAGGTTCCACCCATTCACAGTTAGATCAACCAAATGCAGACGACAATTCTACTCCTGTAGCTTCTTCTCTCGCACTTCTCGCCTGTGGAACTCGTTTCCATATTCTTGCTTTCCTGACGGCTACAAATACAGGTGTGAAGAAGGCTACATGAGAGTAGAGTGGAAAAGAAGAACATGATACAAGAGATGTCAGGGAAACGATGTGAGTTAAGAAGATAAGAGATAGCAATTGACTTTGCATTTAAATTCTCGGAGAGTGTAGCCTTCAGAGAAGCAACTATAAGGAAGGAAATTCTACAGGCGAGAATCACGAGCAAAGAAGCTGACAGAGTAGAAGTTACGGTTATATTTGATTGGTTTTATTGTAAAAGCCGCTAGTTTAGTAGCTAGACTAAATTCATGCAATGGGGCACCAGGTAGCTGATCTCATCAGAGTAGAAGCTGTGAAAAATTCTGAAGAAAAAACAGAGGAAAGCCACATTACGTCGTTGAGAAAGTGATTGGATTTGAGCTACCAGGTAGGGATCAATTACATTACAGATTCTTTGTTGGATTTTGTCAAGAAGCCCGAGATGAATAGCAGGGGCACCCCGACCAGATGTGACAGCAGTATTCAATGCATGGGCGGATGGTAGATTTATATATGTGCAAGATGGATTTAGACGAAAAATACGTCCTAGCCTTTCAAAGGAACCAACCTTCCGAGCAGCAGATTTAGCTATGGATTCAATGTAGTCATTCCACTTGAGGTCGGCTGATATATTTAGGCCTAGGAAGCGCAGTGTTTTGCTTTCAAGTAGACTAGCCTTATTCATTCTGATAGAGGTGGGGGTTAGAAGCGGTTGTCTGTTGTGGTTAAATAGCATCTTCGTTTTAGAAGCTTTACGAGTCATTTCTTACACCAGTCCAACACAGATTAAATGTGCTTTTCAAGATCAGCAGCGAACTTTGTTTTGTCAGCCTCGGTAGATTTTTTATCGAGGCGGGAGTAAATTGTTGTGCCGTCAGCATCGATGCCTACTTGGGATCTGATTACATCGGGGAGTTCGTTGATGAAGATCAGAAAAAGCGTAGGACCTAGAATAGAGCCTTGGGGGACCCCTGCGTTCGTATGATAGTACCTGGAAGCATGCCCATTGAATGCTACCTTCATTACACAATTTGAAAGGAAAGACTGGATTAGGTCAAACAATCATCCAGTTATACCATAGCCATATAGCTTTCGTAAAAGGCCAGCATGTCAGACTCTGTCAAATGCTTTGGAGATATCTAGAGCAATAGCACGAGCTTCACCATTTTTATCAAAGGTGTTGTGGGGGTCTCCTCTTTTTGCATATGATAATGGACTCGACTGAGTATACATATATTGCTGCCATAGAATTGAGTAGAAAAAGTATTCGTAGAGATCCGTTACAGTTATCGGAGAGTACCGGAACTGATATGTAAGATAGCGAAGTTGCCTAGAGACTACCGCATCAGAAGTCAGACCAGCTCTGAGCTGCACTCAGCTAAAATAATATACACGGATATACTATTTCCAACGACTTCACTTCAGAGACATTGTATATATCCTTCTTACTAACAGTATTCCTGGATTTACTAACCTGCGTTCAAGTTTTTATATTACGTTCAATATAACCTACTTTTCTATCTCCATATTTTTTTGTTGCTCATTATTTCCACAACAGAAAGCTTGGTATATATACTCTGTGTTGGTCGTTCAGTAAACCTGGTGAAGCGGAAACCATACTGTTTATCGGAGAAGAAGACATGGGCAGTGGGATGTTGAACAACTTCAGAATTAATAATAGGCTCGAGCACTTTACCAAAAATCGGTAGGTGGCTGACAGAGACATATTTGGAGGGGTCTGAGGGTTGTACAGCGTTCTTAAATACAGGAACCCCACAAGGAGAACTTCCAGCAGGCAGGGAAGCAAGAATCAGAGATGCAGTGGTTGTAGATTTTGGAGAGGACATAGGAGGGTTTAGGGGCACATTTCATTCGGACATTTATTGGGATTCTGTCACTTCCACTTGACTTATTGGAGTCAAAGTTTGGAATTATGTTAGAGACCGGGTGAGTAATGTGAACGTCGTTTAGTTGAGCCTCAGGTTTAGGTGGGAAGTCGGGTGCGGATACCCCAGAAGAATCAAATGTTGAGTTGGTAGAGAATCTGCGAGGAAAGTATTCAGCATTGTCCGCTCTAGACGTGAAAACTTCAAATTCATTGATTAAAGTGGGGATTGGAAGTATGCTGTTATTTAACATATTTTTAGGAAGCTGCCAGTAGTCTTTAGAATCGAACTTGCGAGATACTTTACGCGGTTTTCTTTTTCCCACAGACGGTACTCAACTGACACTGCTGCACTGTGAAGTCACTAAAATAATAAATAAATAAAATAAAATAACGCACATGAGAGAAATCAAAATTATAAAATGGCGCAATTTACTTATTGCACTCTATATTTATCGAAAAGGCACCGGCAAGTTACATTACGGCAGTGAAAAAGTGACTAAAACGAAGACATCAGGGAAGGACTAATAATATTGTTGATTCTTCACTAAATTGTATCAAGAATCTCTAAATGCTTAGCAGGAATACCAAAATATGGTATTAATATTCAAAGCAATGACAAATAGTAGTCTTATAAATATGCAGGATAAGTTCTGGAGAGAACACAGTGGACTACTTTTTAGCAGCAAACCTAGCAATTGATTCACTATGATCATTGTTTTTCATGTCAGCCCAAGAATAAGCAACGAGTCACTCTCCTGGAGGTTAGCATCAGTCATGCAGATGAGAGACGGAAAGGGACCTCTCAGAAGAGAGAAGTTTCTTCTTGGAGGCGTTTGAGTCACGGCACTCAAAACAATCCGGAAGAAAAATGCTTTTTTTTTTTTTTACTAAGGTGGATTATGCGTTGTTTTCCATTCTTCTGTCTGTCCTGTGAGTACCCCAACATTGTTGTGACAGTTATCTTCTCCCAAGTTTTCAGACTTGTTCTTAATATTTAAACTTTTCATCACTGTAGAGTCAAGTGTATCCCGTCAGCTGGTTTTATTGTTTTTGTCTAACCGAAGCATTTAATTTTGAACTAAGTTATAGATATTGTTCAATTTCATGAGTAATACGTATTTTGCAGCAAGAAAAAACTGCTCGTCAAACCCAAACAGCTAACTGTTGTATTTTTTGGGTCTGACGATTAGTTTTGTCATGCTGCGAAATACGTGTTACCCATGAAATTGTAGAATATCTACATTTTTTCTAGATTATATTACTCTGTTAAATTAGATATATGAATTTAACATTGAGTTCTTTTGAGTTCGTCTCTATCGGAATTTACCTGATTTAAATACCAAATATTCTACGTTATATATATATATATATATATATATATATATATAGTATTGAGTTAAGCTAACGTTTAACGCCATGAATATTGTTTTTTTCAGTAGTTTTACTGATAAAAGGTATTTTAGCAAGCAGGTTTTTGTGTCGTTTACTAAATATCGATTGCTTAACCCTCTAGGGCCATTCGTATCATATTTGATACAGTATGAAAACAAGCCTTGAAAGAAATATTTTCCTGAAAAATTTTTTAAGGGAAATATTTTATAAATTTCAAATGAAAGCAGTACTGACTGCTCAGTCAATGAATACCAAATGTTTCCTTATAGGGAAATACCAAATGTTTCCTTATAGGGAAATACTGTATCAAATATGATACGAATGGCCCTAGAGGGTTAAACAATTTAGAGTTACGTCCGTTATAAACTTATGAGCATGCGATACCTTTTTCCTGAAAAAATCACTCCCTCATAAATATTCGATAGCATTTTATTTCTATGAACCAAAAACAGCCAAGTTGGACAGGATATAAGGCACTTGCTGCTTGATAAAACCATATTCTTTTACATAACATTTACCCGCTTCCTCCAAAATTTTTCTCTCGAAGACAAACACGCACAGTATCCGCACAGAAAGCTAAGAAATTTTATATAATAATAAAAAAATGACAGTATTTAATATTGTTGAAATTATTGCTAATATTTGTTGTCGAATTGAACAAATTTCCGTTTCAGTCAATAGAAGAAATTTGAATAAGATGATTTGTTTTTGAAAATATATTGACATAAAATCTACTTCGTAGTTTCTTTAATTTAGTTTAATTTTATAGGACTTTACGCTAGGCAACATTTTTAAAGAAAATTTATTTTTTACCTTTTAGCAGTGAAAAATAAATTATAAGGATTTCTTACATCATGCACCATATAACTGTCCGTGTGTAAATATTTATTTCTGGATCCAAATTCCAAAATTTTTAAGCGTTTGGCCTTGTGAGTTGTCTATAGTTCTCACAAAAGTAAAGCAAACTGGAAACTGGATTATTGTAAATATAAAAATTTAAAGAAAAGTTCTGCAAAAAACAATCTTGCATTTTTAAAAAAAATCTTTTTATTTTAATCATTACATTGTTTTTAAAATAGTGGGATTACTTTTTATGTTAAGCATGAATTTTTTAAAAATTTCCTCACAAAAATAATTAAAATTTAATAATTAAGATAAATTAAGATTTATTGTACCTAACTCAGTCAGTTAAGTACCATACGTGAAACACGCTTAGGCGATCGTGTCCCGAAAAAGACATGATAGACTGGGCAGAAGATAGGGAGATATGAACAGAGATTGCGAATAGATAGATAGATAGATAGATAGATAGATAGATAGATAGATAGATAGATAGATAGATATGAACAGATAGATAGATAGATAGATAGATAGATAGATAGATAGATAGATAGATATTAACAGAGATTGCGACCAGATAGCTAGATCGATAGAAAGATAGATATGAACAGAAATTGCGACTAGATAGATTGATGGTTATGAACAGAGATAGCGACTAGATAGATAGATAGATAGATAGATAGATAGATAGATAGTTATGAACAGACAGACAGATAGATAGATAGATAGATAGATAGATAGATAGATAGATAGATAGATATTAACAGAGATTGCGGCCAGACAGATAGCTAGATCGATAGAAAGATAGATATGAACAGAAATTGCGATAGATTGATGGTTATGAACAGAGATAGCGACTAGATAGATAGATAGATAGATAGATAGATAGATAGATAGATAGATAGATAGATAGATAGATATAATTAATTTCCAGTGTTTCGACCGGCCAATATATGGTCCTAAGGTTTGAGTACCAAATAATTGATTAAGTATATTAATTATAATTTGTGGGTTTAAGACACAAATTGTGTCCAGATGATTAAATTGAAATCCGTTTCAGTTGTTAAGTCATTACGTGCTGGCATTATACCATCGACAATAATGCAATTCTCTAAGTACTCACTTTAAAATGGTAGCCGAATAAATAATATTCGATTACTGGTAGTTGATTATTTTCCTCGTAATTTTTACTTGGCATTATCGATCTCTCGTAAGCAATATTTCCTGCTTCAGTGTTTTTTTTTTTTTGCGTGTGACGTACATTTCTGTATGTTTTGATTGTTTGATTTTTTTTTTTTTTTTTTTGCGTATATCTCGATCTGGCGAAAGTTTTTCTTTTCATCTTTGAGCCAAAAGATATCGTTTGGGTAATTTTGTAGATAAGTAATTCTTATGTTTTTACATATATCAGCTTGCTTATGACTAAAAACATGTTGCACTTATCATTTAGAAAAGATGTAATGGATTTTGTATCCAGTGAATATGAAAGTTATAGATGATTACATGCGAGTGGAAAAACAAAATAAAGACATTGGGCGAAAGAAAGAAAGAAAGAAAGAAAGAAAGAAAGAAAGAAAGAAAGAAAGAAAGGAAGAAAGAATGAACGCATATATGACCTGCTGTGACAAATTTCATATGTCAGGAGGCTGTTATCGTGCAGAAATCATATGAACAAAGTGTCGTTGTCGGCATTTGAGTTTGAATATGGATCGCTATAGAACAAAAAATGTCGACATCGTTTTAATGTAATTAGAGGAATCGTGCTGCTCGAATCACGTGACGCTGTAAAAATAATATACATGAGGCTACGTAATAAGCATTCGACGGAGAAGAAAAGGGTCTGACAGTATTCTTCGAAGGCATAATTTCTAGCATATATGATTTTACAAGCATATGCATATATGTACTTCTGTTCTTAGTTTGGTATGTGGAACCCGCTTTCAAAGTTTGCAAAAATTATTTAGATGTACTCTTCATATGAAGAAATAGGGCATATATATATATATATATATATATATATATATATATATATATATTTTAGTTAATCATATCACCCCAAGTAAGGCAGTAACGTCACTGATGTGCAGGGGGCTACATAAGAGTGAGAAGATTAGAAAAGAGAAAACCGGAAACCGCATCCTAAACAGGAAACAAGGGATGAGCCTCTTCACCTGTTCAATAGATGTGGGTGGAGTGTGAACTGGGCGATAGTTTAGTCTATCTACTTCAATTGAAAAAAAACCAAGTGAGAAGAAGATTAGAAAAGAGAAAACCGGAAACCGCATCCTAAACAGGGAACAAGGGATGAGCCTCTTCACCTGTTCAATAGATGTGGGTGGAGCGTGAACCGGGCGATAGTTTAGTCTATCTACTCCAATGGAAAAAAACAGTGAGAAGATTAGAAAAGAGAAAACCGGAAACCACATCCTAAACAGGAAACAAGGGATGAGTCTCTTCACCTGTTCAATAGATGTGGATGGAGTGTGAACCGGGCGATAGTTTAGTCTATCTACTCCAGTCTAAACTTATTTATAAATGGAACTTTGTCTGTGCGAGTGTGTGTGTCTTTGTGTGTGTCCGTTACCTATAGACTCCGAAACGGCTGAACCGATTTTCTTGAAAATTTACACAGTTGTCGTTTACGAGTGTTCTTAGCTAGGTTTTGTGCCGAAGTACCCCAGATAAATATCGAAAATCGAAAAAATCAGGTTATAGAAGGAGTGGTCCGATTTTAATCACATTTGATACACTCATAGACAAAGCCATAAGAAACGATATTCAGAAGTTTTAAGGTTGTAGTTCTTACAGTAGTGCAGACAATCGATAATATATATATATATATATATATATATATATATATATATATATAAAGAAAGGTGTTTGTGTGCGTGTCTGTTTATCTGCCTGTATGTCTGTATTTTTTCAGCCCTTTTATTTTACTTTTTGCTTCGGGTTTGGCTCTACGTAGGTGTAGTTCTTAGTCTCAGCCATGATACCATTTACTAAGAGGACTTATTTAGCCTTCAAAATTCAGTTTACGACCAAAAATACTTATTTGATATCGATACCAGGAAATCAAAATTTGACTTACATCCATTCATTTTTCTTTCAGTCTGCGGTTTCGCTTTAACTGGAAACAACTATTGCTTTTTAGTCTTTCATGCCAAAGTCCAAAGAATCTAAGCTCCAGGACCATGGATTAGTTTTAAAGCTTTCATTACACTGGAGCAACGCCGGGCTATCCTGCTAGTATATATATAATGGTGAAAGTGGATGTGTGTGTTTATATATTTTTAAATATTGAACCAAAGCTGAAGAAATATAGACTCCAGATGAAGTCATCTCAAAAGGGAGGTAGGATATATGAATAAAGTGTCGCTACCAACATTTGAGGTTGAACACGGATCGCCAGAGAACAAACATAGTCGACCTCGTTTTGATGTAATTAGAGAAATCATGCTGTTAAGATTATGTGACGTTGTAAAATTAATATATATATATATATATATATATATATATATATATATGGGTACATAATAAGCATTCGTGGCTGAAAAAGAAAAAAGATCTGACAGTATTCCTCAAAGGAATTATTTCTAGTATAGACAACTTTACAAAAAGAACCATACCCAATTTACAGCTGCTCAATTTTCAGTCTGGACAGAATTTTTCACCCTTTACTAGCCACTCTAGGTAGACGGGTATGGAGTAAAAGGTAAAGTTTATGGGGATATGTGGAAAGATAACAGTTAACCCTAGACTAACAGGTTAAGATTGTAGTGATTGGGGAAGCAATCACTTGGGAGTCAGTTCCACAACGTAGAGGTTAGTGAGAAAAAACTATTTTGCTAAATTCCCCCAGAAAATAAATGCCGTTCACTGCAATAGGCGTGGCATGGCGGGTCTTAGACGTGAATGTTAGGACAGGTGGAACTAAAGACCGTAGTTCATCTGAACACTACCAATGGGAATAGCCATTGAGCATTGATGGGCCCACAGCGTCTCGCCTTTGAGAGAATAGTTTTAAAGTAACCAATAATTCATCGCTTACAAGGACGCTAGAATGCTACTGGATTCTATCAAGAATATTAAGCGAAGATTGTGCAGCTCATGGACCTATATGACAGAAGTACTTCATTTTTGGTCTAATCTGCTTATTGTGAGGGTAAAGGATAGCGGGAGGATTTAGATATTTGCTGAAGCGTTATAGGGAACCGACTATGTTCTCAGCCTCTTTAGCGTTCCAAAGCGCTTACACAGCCACGATTAAATATTTGCCACCCTACAGCCCCTCTCCCGCGAACGAAACTTTGTTAGTCTCTTGCTAAGTTATTTTTATTTTCATGACAATTGTTCAGACGAGCTACACTTTTCTGTTCTCCAAGTTCAGACCTTCACAGCGAGGACCAGCTATGCCATGTACACAGGACTGACTTATCCTCATTTCATTTCTATTCTATTGTTAAGCAGGAATTTTTACTCAGCTCCTTAACCATAACTTTTACTTGTGGAAAAGACGACTCTAAATAATGCTTCCTTAATCACTACGATCTTAATATCTAGTTTCATCTTGGTTATATATCCTACATATCCTCATATGCACTTCTATGTTTGCCTTTACGAAAATCTTCTTCTGAAATGCTCTACTTTGAGTGGCTCTTTAGATCTGTATTCAGTGAACGACAATTTAAAAAGAATCCCTCAAAAACAGTGAAATAACTCGGCGTGGCATTCTTTTCAAAATCTGGTCGAAAGATATTTCGAGAGAGTTTGGGCCAGGGCTTCTTGATAGCTGCCCAGGCTCCGTGAAAGTTGTAACGAGTATCTTACGGACAAATATAGCACTCACCTGCATCTCATAAATCATGTCAAGTGACCAAAGTGGCCTCATTATTTCTGAGAACCTATTAAGTAAGCGCGTCAACAACTAGTGACTTGAAGGCCAGCAACACGCAGCGATCACTACACGCCACGTCTAGATCTCACAAGAACGTCCATCAACGATCAATTTGGCGAAAGCCGGACGAAAATAATCGGAACTTTCTAGAACATTCCTCAAACCGGTTTTCGGCAACCTCGGCTCGATGACACAAGCATTAGACTGTCGAAATAACTCAGAAATATTGCCGTACATAGCTTCCATAAATAAGTGCAAAAGAAGACAAGTGTTGTCAACTTTCAAAAGATCTCAATTCAATAATTACCGGACTGCACTTACTATGATCTATATCCACAAGAGTCAAAACATAGACTATTTCTGCTAAATTTGAGTTAGATTTAAGTCTTCAAAAACGTTTATGCGAACTTGCGAGTGTCGAATTAATTTCTAGACTACAACCTCTTTCTCAAAGACGAAATGTTACCAATATCTCACTATTCTATCGATATTTTCGTGGGAAATTTTCAAAAACGTTTATGCGAACTTGCGAGTGTCGAATTAATTTCTAGACTACAACCTCTTTCTCAAAGACGAAATGTTACCAATATCTCATTATTCTATCGATATTTTCGTGGGAAATTTTCAAAAACGTTTATGCGAACTTGCGAGTGTCGAATTAATTTCTAGACTACAACCTCTTTCTCAAAGACGAAATGTTACCAATATCTCATTATTCTATCGATATTTTCGTGGGAAATTTTCAAAAACGTTTATGCGAACTTGCGAGTGTCGAATTAATTTCTAGACTACAACCTCTTTCTCAAAGACGAAATGTTACCAATATCTCATTATTCTATCGATATTTTCGTGGGAAATTTTCAAAAACGTTTATGCGAATTTGCGAGTGTCGAATTAATTTCTAGACTACAACCTCTTTCTCAAAGACGAAATGTTACCAATATCTCATTATTCTATCGATATTTTCGTGGGAAATTTTCAAAAACGTTTATGCGAACTTGCGAGTGTCGAATTAATTTCTAGACTACAACCTCTTTCTCAAAGACGAAATGTTACCAATATCTCATTATTCTATCGATATTTTCGTGGGAAATTTTCAAAAACGTTTATGCGAACTTGCGAGTGTCGAATTAATTTCTAGACTACAACCTCTTTCTCAAAGACGAAATGTTACCAATATCTCATTATTCTATCGATATTTTCGTGGGAAATTTTCAAAAACGTTTATGCGAATTTGCGAGTGTCGAATTAATTTCTAGACTACAACCTCTTTCTCAAAGACGAAATGTTACCAATATCTCATTATTCTATCGATATTTTCGTGGGAAATTTTCAAAAACGTTTATGCGAACTTGCGAGTGTCGAATTAATTTCTAGACTACAACCTCTTTCTCAAAGACGAAATGTTACCAATATCTCATTATTCTATCGATATTTTCGTGGGAAATTTTCAAAAACGTTTATGCGAACTTGCGAGTGTCGAATTAATTTCTAGACTACAACCTCTTTCTCAAAGACGAAATGTTACCAATATCTCATTATTCTATCGATATTTTCGTGGGAAATTTTCAAAAACGTTTATGCGAACTTGCGAGTGTCGAATTAATTTCTAGACTACAACCTCTTTCTCAAAGACGAAATGTTACCAATATCTCACTATTCTATCGATATTTTCGTGGGAAATTTTCAAAAACGTTTATGCGAACTTGCGAGTGTCGAATTAATTTCTAGACTACAACCTCTTTCTCAAAGACGAAATGTTACCAATATCTCACTATTCTATCGATATTTTCGTGGGAAATTTTGTAACGGGCTACATTTCTCAGTTCCCCGAATGACAAGAATGTATAGCGATTTAGAATAAGAAATTGAAGAACAGGTTTCGAATTTCAGTCTAGTTCGTTATATCCACTAAAAACATTACATTTAGAGAGCTGTGGACGCATATCCTTCCCCATTTATGGGTTAAATAGTAGAAAATATTATTCCCATTAAAAAATAGTAGATAAATAAGAATAGATGGAAATAGATATGAATAGACAGAGATAGATAGAGATTAGACTCATATGTATCTATTTATGCTTATAAATAAACATCAAAGGGGTACTCCACTTCTGTTGCCTTTTGCCAGACTAAGACTCGAATTACAAGAAATCCGAATGTCATATCCTCTGTTATGACATTGTATTAGGAATAGGGAACCGGTATGAAAGAACCCTTGCAAATACCTTTAAAAGAAACGAGACGGATATATAAATCCATGTTAATGGTGTGTGTGTGTGTGTGTGTGTGTGTGTGTGTGAGAGAGAGAGAGAGAGAGAGAGAGATGGAAATAGTGAAAGGAATACAGAAGTACAGAGAGGTAATCTAAAAGTTAATTAAAATAAATGGAAAGGCGTAATCCAGAACGACGAGAAAAGATTAAAAGACAATGAAATCACTAAATGAAGATTAAACAAACTAGAAAATGAAAGGCAGAAGCGTCATCAAAGAATGATAAATGGCGGGAAACAGTTGGGTAGTCAAAAAAGACAACAAATAGAAATGGAGAGACGACAAGAAGTGAATGTCATTACTGTCTTGTCTCATCTATGAGATAGGAACCCGGTACTCAATGGTGAAAAAACTAAATATTCGAAACCAGGAACTCGGAAGCGTGTTTTCAGATCAAATTAGATTTTTCCAAGTCTGGTGTAACACAATGTTTCTAACATCAGTTAGTCAGTTAAATGATATACGTGATACAAGCTTGGGCGATCATGTCTCGAAAGTGACATGGCTTACTGACCAGAAGATTATGCCGCAGTAGGTGGCCATTGCTTTCTGCGGTAGACTGATAGCGACTAATGCTAAAAAGTCCCTTTATTTAACCCATAACTAGAGGGAAGAGACAAATTAATACCTTTCCCAAGGGTATTTTCGCGTAAGTGAATGCAGTGAAATTCGAACTCGGCTCCTTGAATTACGATTCCAAGCCGTTATCCACTGCACCATAACGCAGATCCATTTCTAGTATTATTAAAACTATAATGGTGACGATGTCATTACCGAGTCTTATATTAAAGTAAGAAAATGACTATCAAGAAAATATCCGAAAGGTAATGAAAATACGCCTCCTCGGACTTACCCTGTCCTCAGACCTCAAATGGAACCACTATATTGAATCCATAGCAAAATCTACTGCTAAGAAGATTGGGTCACGATGTCGATCCAGGATGTTTTTTCCACCTGAATTCATCCTGCATATATACAAGTCAACCATCCATCCGTGCATGGAGTACTGCTGCCATTTATGGTCAGGTGCCCCTGCCGTTCTCCTCAGTGTTCTTGACAAGCTCCAAAGGAGAGTCTGTAATGTGATAGGTACTGATCTGGCGACTCGACTGCAGCCACTTCCCCATCGTCGAAATGTGGCCTCCCTTTGTCTCTTCTATAAATACTTTCATGGCTTCTGCTCGGATGAGCTTAAGTCACTGATGCCTCCTCAACAGGTGTTTACTCGTGCAACCAGACTGGCAACTGGGTCCCACCCATTCACAGTCAGGGTAGCCAAATGCAGACGACAATTCTACTCCTGCAGCTTCTCTCGCACTTCCCGCCTGTGGAACTCGCTCCCGTATTCTTGCTTTCCTGACGGCTACAACCTCCAGAAATTTAAATGCAAAGTCAATACTCATCTACTAACCACTGGACTCTAGCTCTCTCCCCACCCCCGTATAACCTTCCCTTTCTCTCCACCTATGTATCTGTCATCGCACCTGCTTTCTCAGCTTTCTATTGTTCCTTTCTAACTAGTTTGTACTCCTCACTCTTTTCTAATTAATCTTTTTACATTTACGTAACCCCCTGCGCATCAGTGGCGTTTCCGCCTTGCTCGGGGTGAAATGATTAAAAACAAATATTGCAATAAAATGGAATAGTTAACTAGACAGAAAGTAGGAAGGAGCAGGTTGAAAATAAAGGACCATACGAATTAATCTTGGAGCAAAATTATCGTAAGTGTAACAGAGTCCTTTACTTCTCTCCTGTCACAAACGCCCTCCAAGTTTCCGTGCGATTCTTGTTTTGATAGCAATATCTAAACAAGCACAACCTATCACTGCCATGATTACACACTATTGGTGTTTACCTATCACCCAATCCAGTTTGAGTTATTTCGGATAAAGTTCCGACTAGGGTCTTGTATTACATTCACGACCCTCATCACACATTTTAAAATTCTTCTTCTATGTGCTCTGTCCCTTCGAGACGTAGGCGATCATGGCTTTCCACGTTTCCCTATCCCTGGTGGCTATGAGCACGCCTTCTCCTGTTACGCCACCCAAACCCCGCTCTGCCATCCACTAACTCGAGCCCATAAATGTAGAATATAAATGAATAGAAACTAGAATAGCCACAAAATGAGGGATCAGTTTATATATTGTGTATAATATAGAATTTTTCCCCATTTTATATCCACATTATAATTTCTTATAAACAGTTGGCATATATATTCTTCTTCTATGTGCCCTGTCCTTTCAGGACGTAGGCGATCATGGCTTTCCACGTTTCCCTATCCCTGGTTGCTCTGAGCACGCCTTTTTCTGATACACCATGCAGTCCTCGTTCCGTCATCCCCCTGATTAGGTTTTTCAAATATGTTATCCGTTGCTTTCTCCTGTCTCTTTTTCCCCACTCTCTGGCCTGTTAGTATCAGATTCTCCAAGCCCTCCTTCCTCATTGCGTGTCCCAGGTACTTCAGCTGTCTTTTCCTGATGCTCAGTATTAATTTCATTTTCGTTTATATCCTTCATGTGAAAATATTTTGCTTTTTTTATCTAAAAAGATAAATAAAATTGGCTTTTAGGTTTTCAGCCTGTCTTACCTGCGCATTATATATGACTCGATTAACAGGTGTACGTGAACGTTATGGCAAACATCATACAATTTTGTTTTAATTTCCCTCCTGAGGCCAAATGAAGAGTGGAAAATGTGCGGACGAGATATAAAATCATAGTTGGGAGAATGAAGTTGAACCAAAAAACATAAATATCCTTTGCTAAGTGTCCCAAAAATTAGGACTGAAGATAAACCTTTACAAAGTATAAACGATTTTCTGGAACAGGAATAAAAGTACTGACGTCATTTACCTCTATCCATAATTTAAAAAAATCAGTATGCAAATTTTGCAAATACTAAACACTTTAAATACACCTGTTAATTAATTAGTAATAACAAATCTACACATAGGATATTTAAAAAAATAGAACATAGAATCGATTGTGCTAGGAGTAGTTTCCCAGAACACAGCAAGATGCCACAGAACCAACAGATTAATCTAAAAATTAAAGTTATATATTTAAAGAGAGTAGTCAAATTGTTATTGGGGGTGTTAAGCATTGCACCATTATATCTAGTAAATATCTAAACTGTCAGCTGTATAAAACCATTTCTCATAATAACTGTAAATGTGGTTTTGAGTGAGGCCTGTAGGACTATTCTTCTTCGAAACTTCATTGTCATTACAGATGAGGAATACTATTTCATTTCAGCCTGATGGCAAGTGAGTTAATAAAAGCTTAACGCAAAGGCGCATTGACTGCTTAGTCACTGAAAGCGGGTTGGATGTTTAGTTAAAAGGAAAAGGTTAATATTACCATGATTATAAAATTAGAAATAACTTAGCCAAATAGAGAAGTCACATTACTTAAGTACTTCCAAAAACTGCAACAGTTAAAACTGATAACATATAAAACACAATGAGAAAATCAAGATTATGACTTTCCACGGCACTTCAAGCTAAATTTAGGAAGTAAGCCCCCGTCAATACTAAAACGAACAATAACTGTAAGTGAACTTGGGAAGCCCGTTTTACTGAAAATTTCTTTAATAGAATTTTTTTTAATAAATATGAAACAAAAATAGTACACGCTGCATAGTTAATGAGTGCCAAATATCTGGTCTGGTGATCCTGCTATCCACCTAGGTGTCCTCGACCAAATCCAACGGAGAATCTCTAATGTGATCGATCCCGACTTGGCAGCTAGGATACAGTCGCTTTCTCACCGACGCCTTGTGGCTTCTCTGTGTCTCTTCTACAAATACTTTCACGGCTTTTGCTCCGATGAACTTAGCTCACTGGTGCCCCCTATATATAAATTTACTCGAGCAACAAGATTAGCATCTAAGTCACACCCTTTTACTGTGAAACCAATAAATTGCAAACGCAAATTCTACTCCACAGCTTCTTTTCTCGCACTTCGCGCCTGTGGAATTCTCTTCCGGATACTTGCTTTCCAGGCAGTTATAGAATTTAAATGTAAAGTGAATAGTCATCTCCTGTCTCACTAACTTACATCCTCTCTCTCATGCATTGTCTCCGTTCACCCCACTCTCATCAGTATTCTCTTCCTTCTCCTACTCTCTTCCTGACACCTCCTGCAACCTCTCACTCCTTCTCATAACATTCCTCCTATGTAACCCTCCTGCACAACAGTGGCAGTAAACTACCTTGTTTGGGGCGACACGATTGAAAAAAAAAAGTTTCCTAAAAAGGAAACTGCTGATATAACCATTATCATCAGAGATGAGATCTACACTTTCGTCCCAGCCTAATGGCAAGTGAATTAATAAAAGCACTGATTTATCATTCAATGAAAGATAAATGTTTCCTTAGAAGGAAACGGCTAATATTACTATTATATTTTACAGACTTGAGTACGTTGACAGATTGTGAGTTTTACTGAGTTCTCTTAGGTGATCAGTCAGTTACGTGCCATACGGGATACACGCTTTGGGCGATCATGTCTCGAAAGAGACATGACTGACTGGGCAGAAGATTATCCCGCAGTAGGTTGCCATTAGTCTCTTTGGAGGACTGGTTGCCGACCAAGGCTATCGAACCCAATTTGTCTTGTTATTTAACCCATAACTGAAGGGAAGAGTTTCCCAAGGCTATTTGTGTGTAAGTGAATGCAACGAATTCAACTGGAGTTTAAACTCGGCTCCCCCAATTTCTTGTTCTGAGTCGATATTCACTGCACCACGATGCACAGAATTAACTGACAGTCATAAGTTAATTCGAGGTTGGTTTATAAAAGTTTTAATTAAAATTTCACGCCAATCAGAATTTTTGTTTTTGTTGTTTTTTTGTTTTTTTTACTTCTTCTCATTTGATCAAGTATGTTGGGTTTAATTAGAATTCTTATTAGGAATATTTCTCATAAAGAAAATAAGATATTTACAGCTAGTCTGTAAAAATGCGTTGCTTTTACTTTTTATTTCTGTTTCGATTGTTTTATTTTACTTTTCTATTGAATTGTGAGAATAAAATCGACTCCTTTGTCCTCGCATTACGCAATTTTAAACTTTACTATAAAATAAACCTTTTATCTTTTTCATAGCTATAAACAACCACATCTATTTTTTTTTTATATGAGCCAATATGTAAACTTCAATTATTTTTTTTCAGGGGACCCTAAATTCACTTTCAATGGCAGGTTAGTCCAGTTTGTTAAAACAGATTAAAGCAAACTCTGTATAGGATTTACAGTATTTACATTATTTGGACTATTGACCTCACCTTTGTTGCCATTTGTACGACGTTTCGGCCGTTGTACGCCCCGGCCTTCTTCAGTTGCTAGGAATTTCAGACCGAACTCTTTATTACAATCACTGGGGTATGTGTGTCCTTAAGGACACATTGCTCAGTAGATAAAAACGTTGGTTAGTTCCTGTGACTTGACACAAAGAGTTGTGTGTTCAATTCCAGGCTACAGCAGTAAATTACAGTGTTACAGTGAGATAATTCTTGACTACCAGAAGACACTCTACTACGCAAGGAATGAAGAACATATACCCCAGTGATTTATTTTGGGTATTTGTGCGTAAGTGTGTGTAAGGAATTCACTTACGCACAAATACCCTTTGAAAGTAGACGGCGCATGAATAATGATATGAAGAAAAACTT
The DNA here is from genome assembly GCA_037127315.1 of Ascarosepion bandense. Classification (NCBI taxonomy): domain Eukaryota; kingdom Metazoa; phylum Mollusca; class Cephalopoda; order Sepiida; family Sepiidae; genus Ascarosepion; species Ascarosepion bandense. Next base: position 2,956,382 of record JBBBDQ010001448.1, read on the forward strand.
TTAATCGGGTTTGAAACTGATCGAAAATACCTCAGTCATCATTTTAAATAGTTTTCTCTAATTTTTTCGTCTTTTTATGGTTTATAAAACATTTTGCTGGTTATATGTTAGAGAAAACTTTTTAGTTTGTATGATTTAGTGTTGTGGTGCAATGGATATCGGCTCGGAACGAGAAATCGAGGAACCAAGTTCGAATTCCAGTTGAATTCCTTGCATTCACTTACGCGCAAATACCCTTGGGAAAGGTATTAATCCGTCTCATCCCTCCAGTTATGGGTTAAATAATAGGACAGATTGGGTTCTATAGCCTTGGTCGGCAACCAGTCTACCGCAGAAAGCAATGGCAACCTACTGCGGGATAATCTTCTGCCCAGTCAGTCATGTCTCTTTCGAGACATGATCGCCCAAGCGTGTACCGCGCATGGCACTTAACTGACTGACTGATTTAAAAAAAAATAATGATTTAGTGATACAGGTCTCAATAATCTAATCTAACATATTTATAAATGGAACTTTGTCTCTGTGTGTGTGTGTGTGTGTGTGTGTCCGTTATCTATAGACTCTGAAACGGCTGAACCGATTTTCTTGAAAATTTACAGATTTGTACTATAAGCGCCTGCGAGTGTTTTTAGCTAGGTTTTGTGTCGAGGTACCCCCGATAAATATCGAAAAATTGCTAATCGAAAAAATCGGGTGATAGAAGGAGTGGTGCAATTTTAATCAAATTTGATACACTCATAGACAAAGGCATAAGAAACGATATTCAGAATTTTCACTTCTTAAAATAGTGCAGAAAATCGATAATATATATATATAAAAGGCAAGATGTTTGTGTGTGTGTCTGTTTATCTGTCTGTGTGTCCTTTATACAAATCCACAATTTCTATCCGATTCTCACCAAACTTCACACAAATATTCTTTAGGCTGAGTCTGAGCTCCAGGATCATGGATTAGTTTTAAAGCTTTTATTACACCCGAGCAACGCCGCGCTATACTGCTAATTAGTTCATAAATAGAAAGAGAAGGGTTAAATTAATTTTTTTTTTCAGAGGTATTTTTGCATGTATATCAAACCCAACTAGAATTGGAACTCGGTTCTCCGATGAACAATTCCTAGCCTTTATCCATTATCCGTGCGTTCTATGCGAACAGTCTTTTTCTCTCGAAATTCTCGCTTGTGCAAATCTCTTCTCGCTCCTTGCTTTCCCGCCAACATTGATCCTCAAAAATGTAAATGTCAAGGACTATCGTTATCTTCTGTCTTCTTAATTCATGTTCTTTTATTGGTCTTTCTAGCGGTTTTATGGATTTGATTAGGGGAAACTGATTAAAAGTATTGCACCATCCAAGCTTACAACACCTTGCGTATCCAAGCGTTCACTTATCTAGGTACTAACGAGTTTCACTCTGGTGTAGTGGATATCGGCTCGGAACGAGATATCGAGGAGCCGAGTTTGAATTCCAGTTGAATTCATTGCATTCACTTACGCACAAATACCCTTGGGAAAGGTATTAATCTGTCTCTTCCTTCCAGTTATGGGCTAAATAACAGGACAGATTGGGTTCCATAGCCTTGGCTGGCAACCAATCTACCGCAGAAAGCAATGGCAACCTACTGCAGGATAATCTTCTGCCCAGTCAGTCATGTTTTGAAAGAGACATGATCGCCCAAAGTGTGTATTACATATGGTACTTAACTGAGGGATGTGCGTTGTGGTACAATGGATATCGGCTCGGAACGAAAAATCGGAGAGCCGAGTTTGAATTCCAGTTGAATTCATTGCATTAACTTACGCACAAATACCCTTGGGAAAGGTATTAATCTGTCTCTTCCTTCCAGTTATGGGTTAAATAACAGGACGGATTGGGTTCCATAGCCTTGGCTGGCAACCAGTCTACCGCAGAAAGCAATGGCAACCTACTGCGGGATAATCTTCTGCCCAGTCTGTCATGTCTCTTTCGAGACATGATCGCCCTAGCGTGTTTCACGTATGGCACTTAACTGACTGACTTAACTACGGTGACTATACGAAAACAGACGTTTCAACTTAAGCATCCTTAGGGGCGAAAGTGAAATGTGCAATGTCGGGAAGCTGTCGGGAGAGAGTACCTTGGAACTGAAGTGCTTCATTTTAGTTTCAAAACGTCTGCGAAGGTTTAAATTATTTAGTAATTCCAGTTTGGCACAATACCACAGACGTTTGGTATTTATTGTGTTGCAACGAATATCAGCTCGGAACGAGAAATCGGACAACCGAGTTAGAATTCTCGTTGAATTCATTGTATTCACTTACTCTCAAATACCCTTGGGAAAGATATATATCCGTCTCTTTCATCCAGTTATGGGTAAAATAACAGGACAGATTGGGTTCGATACCGGTTGATTGGCAACCGGTCTATCACCGAAAGTAATGACAACCTACTGTCGGAAAATATTCTGCTCAGTTAGTTATGTCTCTTTTGGGTCTGTAATGTGATAGATACCGACTTGGCAGACCGACTGCAGTCTCTCTCCCACCGGCGAGACGTGGCTTCCCTATGTCTCTTCTATAAATACTTTCACGGCTTCTGCTCCGATGAACTTAGATCACTGGTGCCCCCTAAATACGAATTTGCACGAGATACTAGATTAGCAACTAGATCCCACCCTTTTACAGTGAAACCGATAAAATGCAGCCGTAACTTCTACTCCAACAGTTTCTTTCCTCGCACTTCCCGACTGTGGAATTCTCTTCCAAACGATTGCTTCCCCGACGGCTACAATCTCCAGGAGTTTAAATGTAAGGTCAATAGACACCTCCTAACACACTAACCTGCTCCCATTCTATCAAGCACTCTTCCCATCTGCCCGACCCTCATCCTCGCTATCCTTACGCATCTGTCACCTTTCTCCTGACATTCCCTATGTCTATCCACTCCTTCTCTTTACCTTCCCCTATGTAGCCCCATGCGCAATAGTGGCAGTGGAATGCCTTGCTTGGGGTGAGATGATTAAAAAAAAAAAAAAAAAAAAAAAGATCGCCCAAGCGTGTTTCCTCGAGTTGGTGTAATGATTAGCAAGCTTGTCTTGCTAAAATTATTACAATTGAGTAGTGAGTTCGAACCTCACTGGGTGTCCCGTACTTTTGGCCCTGTGCCACATCTAAGCTGTGCTTAGAAAATCACGTTAACTGACTCATTTTATGACCGAACGAGTAGTTCATTAGACTTGGTTAACCATGCTCGTCAAGCCTTATCCTCCACCGAGAAGCAGAGACAACGAAGAAAAATTAGGAGGAGGTGGAGGAAGAGGAAGAGAATAGTATGATGAAGAAGGAGATACACGGTTCTATTAAGAAATTAATAAGATACTCAACAAAAATGTTTCCATCAAAATCAAGATACGCAGTGGATATCGACTCGGAACGAGAAATGGGGAACCAAGTTCGAATTCCAGTTGAATTCATTGCATTCACTTACGCGCAAATACCCTTGGGAAGGGTATTAATCCGTCTCTACCCTCCAGTTATGGATTAAATAATAGAACAGACTGGGTTCTATAACCTTGGCTGGCAACCAGTCTACCGCAGAAAGCAATGGCCACCTGCTGCGGGATAATCTTCTGGCTAGTCAGTCATGTCTCTTCCGAGACATGATCGCCTAAAGCGTGTATCACGTATGGCACTTAACAGATTGACTGAATATAATAGTTAAAAACATAATTAAAACTTCTACAGGGCATAAAGTGGGGGATTGCTTTTCTGTTGTTATGAAATAATAAACTGATCCCCCACTAATTTTACTTAATATAAAAATGTAATATAAGCTATCTTTTCTCCCTCCAGCTATGAGTTAAATGGCAGGACATACTGATTCTATAGCCTTGGCTGGCAACCAGTCTACCGCAGAAAGCAATGACAACCTACTCTGAGATAATCTTCTGCCCAGTCAGTCATGTCACTTTCGAGACATGATCGCCCAAAGTGTTTATCACGTATGGCACTTAACTGACTGAATTAGAACATAGTATTTACATCCACTCTGATCATATTTTCATCCACCTTGATCAATTTTAATATTGATAAAGTTAATATTAATAAGATCGGGTTTTGTGATTTAACGAATTGTTCATCCTTTTGAATTTAAAATAAAATGTACCCAGGTGAAGAGAATGAACACTTTTAGAATTCTGAGTTCTCCGGGATTTACTTTTTAAAAAAGTACTCAATACAACATATATCGTGTAGCATAATATAATAACAAATAAATTTGTTTTTTGTTAAAAACTTATTATGGCTTAAATTGCAACACGGAAATTTCTATGTTTCCAGGTTTTACCTCGTCACCAGGCAATCTTAGGCCATTTTTGTGAAAATGATTTTCATTTGAACGTATGAAACAATAGGTTTGTTATATAAAGAGTTAATATGGATGTGGGAAGAGAGAAAAAGAACTTATGTGTGGGTTTAATTTAACTAATCAAAACTTGATCTCAACTTTTAAATTGGAAATTATAGGTTATATTTTTGCAGAATACAGGATTTCTTCTGTCAATCATAACGGAAAAAAATTCAGTCCGTTGAGCTAACGTCATGTTGAAAGCTTTAGTATTTAAAACATTTGGTAACTCTGTTAATATTTCGATTGAATTATGGCCTCGTTAGAGTTCAACCAAGTTGATCTTTGCAGCAAGCTTCAGTATTTAAAACATTCGGTAACTCTGTTAATATTTCGATTGAATTATGGCCTCGTTAGAGTTCGACCAAGTTGATCTTTGCAGCAAAGCTTCAGTATTTAAAACATTCGGTAACTCTGTTAATATTTCGATTGAATTATGGCCTCGTTAGAGTTCGACCAAGTTGATCTTTGCAGCAAAGCTTCATTATTTAAAACATACGGTATGTATTTGAAGGCGAATTGGCATGGGCAACGATGCTTTTCCAGAAGCTGATAGAGCATTGAGAGACAAGAATAAGTGTAAGTATGCAAGACAAGAGCCCAACCCGATCTGAGCAGGGTTTATGAGACATATTTGGCTGGGCGTAAGGGCTCGGAAATCTCACTTTAAATTGAGCTTGTGTCGCCTCCGCATTGGGAATCTTGAGTCACACAAATGTTTCAATTCACAGCTGATTCTTGCAACTTACATAACAAGAAGGAATTCAAATTATCAAAACACGTTTTGCTATTTTATGAATTCAATTCCTCCTGAAAATAAAGAAGTGCCAAAAGAAAGTATTCTTATCTATCGTCCGAAATCGGAGATTAATTTCCGGGAGCTCAAACCTTGAACCACGCATTCTCAGTTTGATACGGCTGGCCCTACAACAAGAAAGGAAAATTCCAGCTGTTGTTGAATGCGAGATTTTTATCAGTGTTCTGAATCACGCGCTTTCACAGCGGTTTTAACTCTCTTAATACTCCGATTGAATTATGGCCTCGTGAGAGTTCGACCAAGTTGATCCTTGCAGCAAAGTTTCAAAGATATTTGCGTTGTTAGCATTATGACATTTGAGCATAACACGAAAACCAGTAATTTGTGTCTTTCATTAATTCTTCTTTTGTTGTTCACGTGTGGGAGAATGGTCAATAGACGGTCTGGTTATGCTTTCCATTGCACAAACATATTTGCCCGAAGATTTTTGGAATCTGTGGAGATAGGTCAAAAGGTCAATTTTTTTTTATTCAATTCTTACTAATTAACGGAACCTAATCTAAGTAATACCAATGATAATCTTAGTCTGACCTTCGAAGTGTTTATGTGGAGGAGTAAACTATATAAACATCTGATATGAACGAAAAAAATTAGATTACCTAGTGTAATGTCACTATAGTCTCTTTTAAAGTCTTTAGGACCTCACTCATTTATCAACCCAATATTCAAAAATCTGCTAAGGATGACAAAGCAAACCTCACTACCGAGCTTGAAAAAGACCTCTGATCTGTGGTGGACTGGAGTAAGAAATGGCTCGTGAATGCTAATGCTTCCAAATCGAAGCTGCTATCTATTCACTATCACAGACAATCGCTCCTACCCACCATTAGCATGGATCAAGCTAGTCTCCCTGAAAGCAAATCACTGCGCCTCCTCGGTTTAACTCTCACAACTAACCTAAAATGGAATGACTATATAGAATCCATAGTTAAATCCGCAGCTAAGAAAGTCGGTTCTCTGTGTAGGGCCAGGAAGTTTTTCCTCTTGAAACAATCCTGCACATATATAAATCTACCATCCGCCTGTGCATTGAAATACAGCTGCCATATTGTCACAGGTGCTCTTGCTATTCCCCTAGATGTCCTTGACAAAATCCAACGGAAAATCTGTAATGTGATAGATCCCGACTTGGCAGCTAGGATACAGTCACTTTCTCACCGGCGCAATAAGGCTTCCCTGTATCTCTTCTACAAATACTTTTTTCTGCTCCGATGAACTTAACTCCCTGGTGCCCCCTATATATAAATTTACTTGAGCCACAAGATTAGCAACTAGGTCTCACCCTTTTACTGTGAAACCAAAAGAGTGTAAACGCAAATTCTACTCCACAGCTTCTTTTCTTGCACTTCCCGACTGTGGAATTCCCTTCCATTTAATTGCTTTTCCCGACAACTACAATCTGCAAGAATTTAAATGTAAAGTCAATAGTCATCTCTTATCTCACTAACTTGCATCCTCTCTCTCATGCTCCTTTCTCCGTCCACTCCACTCTCATCAGTATTCTCATTCTTCTCTTACCCACTTCCTGACACCCCTTATAACCTGTCACTCTTTCTAATAACTTTCCTCCTATGTAAACCCCTGCAAAGCAGTGGCAGTAAAATTCCTTGCTTGGGGCGATATAATTATAAAAAAACAAACCATTAGTTACAAATCGTCTTTCGAGATTTCAGTCATTCGCTTCATCATGTTCCTAATCTCGCTCACGATCTCCAAACTTTTCTCTTCCAGCGACACATAATATGGCGTGATTCTACACTGCAACAAGGCCAGTATTTTACGATGACATGGGATATCGTGCTAGGACAACCATCGACGGTGGTTTCGGCTCGCTAATTTAACTCAGAAGACTAGGACCAAGCAATGATATGATTTTTTCAGGCACCTTCCAGCCGTACAGCAGGCTGGACTATGATGAAGAAGTTAGCTTCTTTAAAAATCAACCCTGCGGAGATTCTAAAAACTGATCTCATATTCGAAGTGCTAACGTTTAAACAACACGCCTGCAAATATCTTGCTTAAAATAATGTTATATTTATCGGTGAATAGAACTCAGTATCTGGGTTAGGGCGTTTATAGGTATGAATAGCGTGGACATAAAAACCAATACTACAAGCAAATGATCTGACGAACTTTTAAAATGTGAAACAGCTAATATACAGTAGCACAATAGCATGGTAACCGCTCAAGAATGCCAGCATCTGTAAGCATGGATGTGTGATTGGTGTAATAGATTATGGCTCAGAATTGTTAATAAGAGGTCTTTTAATTTCTATTGAGTTCATCATATCAATTTACACCCAAATACTCTCAGGAGATGTATGAATATTTTCTACCGCAGGTATGGGTTAATTACTAAAATTTCTATCGCTAAATCATTAATATCTAAAAAAAAATCTTACAATATAAGAAAACAATTCTGGATTTAAATAAGCCATAGAAAATGAAACAATAAATATTATATCCATCTTAACTGTTAGAAATGCTATTATAGACACAACGTTTAGAACAAATACTATCTGGCCTCATCAGGTGTCGATTGTTTGGCTGTAAGCATTTGTCGAGAAGAAACAAATAATAATTCGGATCACATGGACAAAAAGTATAATGACTAATCTTCTTCAATGTGTCGTATCCCTTCAGAACGTAGGCTATCATAGCCCTCCACATCCCCTCATTCCTTGTAGCTCTACTCCTGGTATTCCGGTCAAATCTTGGGCCACCATCCATCAAATCAAGTCTCTCAAGTATGTCACGCGTTGCTTTCCCTTGTCTTTCCTTCACTTTATCTATCATGTGAGGATCAGATTCTCTAAGACTTCCTTCCTCACTACATATCCCAGAATCTAAAGTTGTCTTTTCCTGATGTTAAGTATAACTTTTCTTTTTGTGTCCATCCTCCCCAAAACCTCATTGTTGCTCATGTGTTTCGTTCATGGTGTCCTCAGAATGTTTGTGTAGAGCCATGTTTCTGTTGTTTCAATTTTTTCTTTCATCTTTGATGAGATTGTCCAGCATTTGCTGTCATATTGAACGACAGACACGCCATAAGAGTCGTGTACTCCCTTCTATGTTTCTAGTGAAATCTTCTCTCAGCACTCCGTTCAGCTTCTGGAATGCATCGTTAGCCATGGCAATACTGTTCCGGATCTCAGTGTCGCAATTACTGTTTTCTGTTAGGACACTTACCAGGTATTTAAATTTCTCTGTCGGTTAGACCTAAGTATCCCCTAATTGAATTTGGTATTTTGAGCTACTGATTACCATGCATTCAGTTTTCTTGTAGTTTATATGAAGTCCTTTCATAACACTTTCTGTAACTACTTCCTGCAGGAGGTCTTGTAGTTTCCTTTCTGTGCCTGCTACCAGCACTCTATCATCATATTGTTCAAATTGCGGACACCAATGACGAATCCTGGTAGGACTTCCAGCGCCCTCAGAATTGTTTCGTTGAAACATCTGGTGAGAAGCCACATCTTTGTATATCGACTGAACTCATTTTCTGTTCGTATCAAGGCTGTTTGTTGTCAATACAACAACCAATGAATACCTCAAATCAGGAGTAAATTCCATTAAGCTCAAAACTTTCCTATCACAAGCAAAGAAGGTCGATGATAAATGTTATAACTAGTTTGAGTATTGATTCCTCATCGTTACTGTTATAACTCGCTTTCTATTAAGTCTTACTTAGGCTACTCACGTTGACCTTTGTGAGAAATACACAAGACCTACGCCAATATACTGATATTTATTTTGCAAAAACACAAAACTGTGGGACAAGACCAAAAGGAGAAATGGGGAAAGGATAATTTCATTCTGTCTTATAATTAGACTTATCTAGGTAAAATCAGTTAGTTAAGTGCCAAACGTGATACACGCTTGGGCGATCATGTCTCCAAAGACTGGGCAGAAGATTATCCCACAGTAGGTTGCCATTGCTTTCTGCGGTAGACTAGGTGCCCACTATAGAGCCCAATCTGTTCTATTATTTAACCCATAACTGGAGGGAAGAGACGGATTAATACCTTTCCCAAGGGTATTTGTGCGCAAGGGAATGCAAAGAATTCAACTGGAATTCGAACTCGGGTCCCGGATTTGTAGTTCTGAGTCGATATTCATTGCACTATAACGAACATCCAAACAAAACGATATAACACATGAAAAAAAGGTAAACAATAAGAAAATAAAAAGAAAAAAATAAACAAAATAGAACAAAACAAGAACCAAAACAAAACCAAAAAAAAAACCCAAAAAACAATAAACAAAAAACAGTATTAAAACAAAACAAAAACCAAAAAGATAAAAAAAAAAACAACAAAAAAAATCTATTTCCCTCGAAAAATGTTCCAGTTCACTGATCAGTTTTTTATTTCTCATCTCATTGAGGAAGGACCCATTACAAAAATTCTGGCCATCTTGCATTTAACCAAAAGGTTCACGAATCTAGAATATGAGTTGAATAAAGAGAAAAAGAAAACTTCTCTTAGCTGGACGCTTTTCGTCCATGGAGCGATTCTATCAAGGTCAGCGTAAGGATTTTGTTTTTTTTACGCTTGTTTATATACAAGGGCAGAAATAATATTGGGTTTTTAAATTTTTCGTGTAAAAGTTTTCATGAATATACACCACGTTAACAGAAAGGTCAAGCGAGTTCGTGAATGTGAGTCGATACAGTTATATATTTTCCATTTGTTAACGAGTTATTACGCGACCTAGGTTTCTACCATGAGTGGTGTCTTTAGGCAATTTGCAATAACTGGTAGAAACCTAGGTCGCCTAAAAACTCGTTTACAAATAGAATATATTCGAAAGTTCTACAATATAATTGTACTGAACACTTCTTAATACAAATGGGCACTGGTCTAATTCTATTATGACCAAAACCTAAGTAATTTAACAATCAATATATATATATATATATATATATATATATATATATATATATATATATATATATACAAATTTTTGTCAATTTAACTGAGCAGGTTTATGCCGACTTCGAAGTTCCCTGAGAATACTGTTATGGTGTTATCACTCTTCAGGGCTGGTTTGCTATTAGGTTTCGGTTTTTTCTTGCTTATATGGAGCATATGATTTTTGTGGGATTGGTTTAATTTCTGATTTGCCGATTTGCGTTTTTTTTTATTTAATTGTGCAGTTGATTGATTTGTCATTATTTTTATAGTTTATTGTTTTTAGTGTACTCACGTGGGGTGTTCGCTTAATTGCTTTATATTGATTAAGTTTGGGTTGGCCTCTTTTGTTGCTGGATTAACATCTTTTATTGATTTGACCTTTTCCTTACCCTATTGGTATGTTTTGCCGCGTGACGGTTTATATTTTCCTAGATCATGGTTTTGATGTCTGTGTTTTGTGTTTGTGAGTTTTATGTTATTTTTGGTTTAGTGGTTATTATAATTATTTTCTGTTTTATGTCGTGATTCAATGTTTGTATATTTTTATTTATATGTTTATTTTTAATTTTCTGATTTTTTTTATATTGTATATTTATATTATTTGTATATTTCATTTATTTTTTATTTTGTTGTTACTGGTTTTTATTTGTGAAGCAAATTTTACCTCGTTTCTTTTGTTTAGTATTTTACTTTGAGTTTTGAATTTAAATATTGCTAGCTCCTCTTCCAGGCGTATTTTATAAATTTTGCTATTACTACTGTTGTGTGGTAAAGCTCTTTTTAATACGTCCCCATTTAATTTTGGTGGTAATGTTATCTGAAGAAATTTTGAAGTCGGCATGAAACTGTTCAAGTAAAGTGACAAACATTTTGTGATGATCAACGCTCTATCTTCACCCCGATATCGAGTAATTTACGATGGAATAAAAAACTCTGCTTGCCAAAAGATATTTTATCAGTAAAACCACTAAAAAAAACAACAACCTTGATGCAAAATATTATCACAACTTCACATATCTATCTATCTATCTATCTATCTATCTATCTATCTATCTATCTATCTATCTATCTATCTCAGTCTGTTCATATCTATCTATCTATCTATCTATCTATCTATCTATCTATCTATCTCAGTCTGTTCTATCTATCTATCTATCTATCTATCTATCTATCTATCTATCTATCTATCTATCTCAGTCTGTTCATATCTATCTATCTATCTATCTATCTATCTATCTATCTATCTATCTATCTCAGTCTGTTCATATCTATCTATCTATCTATCTATCGTCATGGGTATCACATATAAACTGCAAACGGGGGTGTGGCTCTAAATTTAAAATTTGGAACCTTGTGTAGTAACCCACTAAATGTCATTACTCCCAGGTCCACTCTGGGCAGAAGTGGTATAACTTGTTAGGGTCCCATCTATGGGTTAAATAGTTTGCGTGTGTGCCTGAATGTGCGTGTTTGTAAATGCAATGCATATATGTGTGTTTATGTCTGCACGTGTGGGACGACTATGTACTGTGAATATGGGATGTTTGCATCCTCTGTGTGTGTGTGTGTTTTGCGTGTGTAGAGGCCTTTCGAATCTTGAACATTGTATCCGAGATGGAAAATTCTGACATAAAAAAAACTCCCTTATGTATACTGTGTGGTCCACCATGCACTACCGAATGTATTTAAGTCCCCAGTAGGCCAAACTCCGTGATAATATAAACTTGCGATCATTGCAAACACCTAACTCTTTGCACACAGCGCAACTGTATGGGCTTATATTGTTTTGAAGGAGAGAGTGTGCTTTGTACCGCACAAGCCACTGACCACTTTAAACAAAACTTAGTGCAGGCTGATCTGTAGCTGTATGACTAATAGTTCAACACAAGTGCAAGCAGGACAGAAATCCCTTCCATTATTGGAAAAAGAAGGGAACCATCTACTGCTGACATTCATGTATCGTTTACGATGAGAGTCCACCATATATGCGTGCGTAAATTAACATTGGCATATGCTTTATGAAATTTTTACACATTATTTTTGTATTTCCGCGGTGGCAGTTTAATATCAGACGATGTGTGCTGAAGTATCTCCAACACAATATCCGTGATAAATGGATATTAAGCATAAACAAAGCAGACACAGAAAAAACATATCAACAATAATTTATAAAAGAGGAGAGGTTAACTTGTTAAAGTCGCAGAGGGCACAGTCCGATAATAATCGTCAATGACACACCGAATTATTTACGACTGCCCCACGTGTGCAGAAGCCCGAGTTCGATGTAGCACAAGGGCAATTAAATTGAGTAAAAACTGAGCCCGTAAAACTCTATACTTCGGCGGAGCCTCGTCTGGGTTCCTATCCGCCCGAAGACAAATAGTCCGATAAAGCGAACGGCCGACGCTCACAGTCGATCTGCATAGACTGTCAGTGAATCCTGATTACTAGTAATCTTTATTTATATAGCTATTTCGGTTCACAGACCATTCCAGATTTTAGAGCGCTTGAGTCATTTCAGCTGCCCTAAAACAATTATTAATCTTATTATCAATATTACTATTTTTGTTGCTTTTTTTATATCACGAATTTTTTACACCTGCCTATGATGTCTACATATTACTAGAATTAAAAGTGAACAAAGGTTGCGATGGTTAAATTGTCATCTAAATTGCGCAAAAACTAAAAATAATAATAACATCTCATTTTAACAGATATATTTACCTAAAATATACAAATATATCTTCAAAAACTAAAGAGTAAATTTATTCAATAAAATCGCCACTGGGTTCAACCTCGAGCTCCAAGCAAATTCGGAATCTCCTGCAACACTTCTAGACGGTCTCCTTATTTAATTTGGTAAATGCTGTTATAATCCTTGCCTTCAGTTCATCTTTAGTGTTACAAAGAGTTTTGTTGGTCGTTCACTCTATTGTCCCTAACAAATAATAATCAACATGGTTGCAGTCTGGGGGAACAGGTGGCAAGAAGTAAGGGGTGATGTGCTCACAGGAATTGTTTGACAGTCATGACTTGGTTCTTTTGATTGTGTGGCATGGTGCAGAATTCTGTTGCTGGGCGTAGAATCTTCTTGAAGCCACATTTTTGTCCCAGGACAGTACTACTTCCTCAAGGCACTTGGTGTAGGCCTGCGTGTTGAGTTGGAGGCCTTCCCCACCAAATGCTTTTCATATCAGAACAATTAAAGTGGGGTTTCTGAACTACCATACATTCGTAACAACCATTAGATCCATCCGAATCCTTTGGAATTCTCTGCACTGTCCTTAGATTGACACCCGAACACCCAGCAATGTTCGTATTGTAGTTTGCGATGAGAAAGCTAAGCAGTACAGCATGCCGTTTCCAAATTTGTGGCAGGTTAAATTGCGTCATGGTGCTCTTTTTATCATGGACGCTGCTCAACTGATCTTGCTATGCTGTACAATCAACAAAATGAAAAACAAACAACGCGCATGCGCGAAATTTCAAATATAAAATGGTGACAATTTACACATAGCAATCTTTATACACAAGAACGTTTGGGAAGTTTAGACACCGATTATGGTATGGTATCAAACGACATTAAAATACGGACTTATGGAGCAGCCTTTTAGATCATACTATTGTACAGGCCAGAATTATGAACTTAATATAGGTCCCATATCAATCATCTAGATATTTTCATAAAAGTCGTCTCCGCGCAATCTATTTCTATACCCTTGAACGAGAAATCGGGGAGCCGAGTTCGAATTCCTTGCATTCACTTACGCACAAATATTCTTGGAAAAGGTATTAATACGTCTTTTCCCTCCAGTTATGGATTAAATAACAGAACAGATTGGGTTCCATAGCCTTGGCTAGCAAACTCTCTGCCGCAGGAAATAATGGTAACCGACTGTGAGATAACCTTCTGCCCAGTCAGTCATGTCACTTTCGAGACATGATCGCCTAAGCGTGTATCACGTATGGCATTTAACTGACTGAATGAATGTAATAGAAACATAATCAAAACTTCTACTGGGCATAAAATGGGGATCGGTTTTCTGTTGTTATGAAGTAATGAACTGATCCCTCACTAATTATACTTAATATATTAATGTAATATAATCTATCTCTTCTCCCTCCAGCTATGAGTTAAATGGCAGGACAGATTAGGTTCTGTAGCAGTGGTCGGCAACCAGTCTACCGCAGAAAGCAATGGTAACCTACTGCGGGATAATGTTCTGCCCAGTCAGTCGTGTCTCTTTCGAAGCATGATCACCCCTGCGTGTATCACGTATGGCACATAACTAACTGATTCTTGATGATAGGGTGTGCAATGTTGATTTTCTCTCAAAATGCAACATTGGTAAAATTGAGACTTTCCTGGGCTGGTCATATTCTAAGTGAGGTGTCGAGTGAAGACAGAATACATAAGATCTTCATGGAATATAAAGACAAGCAAAAGAGTAACCTCTCAACTGCCAATGTTTCTCACACTAACTTCGAGCGAATTTCCTAATCGGTCACCTATCTAGATACTAACCAGGCTCGACGTTGCTTAACTTAGGTGATTTTAGAGCAATCAGTGTTTCAATCAGGCAGTTATAGAGTTGAAGTTTCACGATCATTCCCATGTTGCTCTGACGACCATAACGAAATTGGAACGGAAAATTCTTTTCTGACAAAAATTATATAAGAAGTTTGAAATTTATTCAAGTATTGCTCTTCATTTCTGATGTAATCAGTAATGAAATATGACTTCGATTGTCAGAATTACACGATAAGTATATGGTAATATCAAAATTTCTTAGGAAACATAATTTGGAACACGTTGAAGCTTTGAACTGAGTTCAATAAAAGTAAAGGAAAATATTTGATTATCATGTTAGGTTGCATATATATACATGCATATATATATAAATACATACACATGTATACAAAAAAGTATACATACATATATATATATATATATATATATATATATATATATATGTAAATTTAGTGTATCGGGGCAGCAGATAATTTTCTAAACATATACTGTTAAATATAAAAGACAATGAATGCCTATTATGTTTAATCATGATCCGTTCTAAACATCGTATTTTGGCTTTAATTTCAGGTGAAAATAAAGACAAAAATTCTCCAACATTCGGATAATTATTTATTGATTTTCTTCTAAGCTTTTGGTTCACATGAGCCATCTTCAGAGAGTAAGGATTACCGTATTGTTGACCAAAATCTGTCTGATATTACCTACATGGTTATGTTTTTCTAAAAAAATATGAGCCGAAAGCTTAGAACCAACTTAATTAAAAATTATCCAAATGGTGGAGAATTTGTATTTTTATTTTTACCTGAAATTAAAGCCAAAATACGATGTTTAGAATGGATTATGATTAAACATAATAGGCTTTCATTATCTCTTATATTTAACAGTATATGTTTAGAAAATATGTAAGTAAATATATAATATGCATATATATGCGTATAGAAACATCTACAACTATAAACGCACACACACTAGAATCATCAAAGATTTATCGACTCCTGATCATTTTTTCTTTTGATTAGTTTCATTTCTGATAGATAGATAGATAGATAGATAGATAGATAGATAGATAGATAGATAGATAGATATGAAGGAAAGCGAGATAGATAGATAGATATAGATAGATAGATAGATAGATAGATAGATAGATAGATAGATAGATATAAAAGGGAAGATAGATAGATAGATAGATAGATAGATAGATAGATAGATATATAGAAGAGATAGATAGATAGATAGATAGATAGATAGATAGATAGATAGATGTGAGTTTGTAACCCTGGGTTTCACGCTCTTGCGATCGTCAGACAAACTGATTAATTTTTTAAAAAATTGGTTATATGTAGGGTTGCGTATATTCGTGTATTTTTGTGGAAGTGGGGGAAATCTGTCGTCATGACAGACGCAAACATATATATATATATATATATATATATATACATTTGTACACCCATTAAGGATACACACACACGCACGCGCGTTCGCTCACTGAGGATTGCATAAACATACACATGCAAATCGTGCGGTGTTCGGTATATATATGTATATGTGTGCCGTTGCGCACATACATACGCGTTTGGTTGGTGTATTCGAATAGTGTAGCGATGTCAACGCGCAGACAGTTGTCGATTTCTCGTACGTACATATGTACTTATGATGGGTTCTGTGTGAAACTATGCTAGGTAAGAATTGCTATTATTTTATTTAAGGCTGTATTTTTATTTTTTGTTTTAAAGTCGGTTATTGTCTTGTTTTAGTTTTTGTGGTTGCGTATATTTAAATGGTAGAAATTCTAATTTGTAATGCTTGTTAGTGTTTATTTGTGTTGTATTAATTTTACTATGGCAGAGACGTGTGATTTTGTTTTATCCGTTTGGTATAAATTTTGATAATAGGTATTTATTTTCATGTCTGCATTTGGAAATTAGTTCTGATCTCGTGTTTACTAAGTTCTTTTGTGGGGTATGAGTTATAATTGCTACTTTCTCATGGAGGCAAAGTAGGCGTTTTTTTGTAATGTTGTTCTAGGCAGGTGCTTTTTTCAATATTTTCAAGCTTATTGTTAGTGAAATATTTCTGTCTTTTTAACGCCATACGTATGTTGATAGTATAGTGCTGTTCAAGTATTTTCTGTTGGAGAATGAAAGATTGTGGTTGTTATTTCTTTTTTTAAATGGCCCCTCAGTGGCACCGATGTAGTACATCGTGTTGTTGTTTGCACTTACCTTGGCTTTATATACTATGTTTGTTTGCTGGCAATTTCTCTGGAGTGGACTTGTAGTTACGTTTCTGCAGTTGCATTGAGCTTCTTCGATTGCATTATTGTAGGTTGTTAATTTTTTGTTGTGGCTTTTTATTATTTATGTAATATTTTTTGTGCAGCTGTAACTAATTTTGACGCTGTTTTTGTTGAATACTTTTGCTAATCGATTTGTCACCGGGAAGTGTTTTTCTATTAAGTTCATGAATGTCTTACCTATGTGTGTTTTGACGGCTTTGTTGTATGGTGGATTAAACCAGGTGATATTTCTTTTTCTGTTTTCGCTTTTTCGTTGCGGTGGTGTATATTGTAGTTGTTGTTTGTATCCTTCATTTCTTTAGTGCTTTGTCGTATGGTGTTCTTTTGTTATTGAAAATCTGTATGTTAGATGAATTTTCAGATAGTCTGATAATTGTATAAATATATGTTGCGTTATGCTTATTTACATTGATTTAAAGATATTGTTATCGGGTATTACACATGTTTATTATTGTTAACGCATGAAACATTTAGAATATAACAATTTGTATATAATATGCAAGGATCTGTTTATATACTTGAAATGATAAAAGAATATGTATCCAAAAACTGATAGTTAATTTCCTTCTTAGACTATATTTCTGTGAAAGGGTTATTGTCAATATTTACACTATTTACATTGTTCAGTTATCCTAATTATTTAAACTAGTAACTTTGTGTTGTGGAGGAATATCTTGTCTTACCCAAGAATGGGTATGGCCCGGGTTATAAAAGACCGGGACTAGAACGAACTACAGGGAGATCAAGTGTGTTCGTGACTATACGCCAGTCTTCGTCATTACACGGGAGTGATCGAGATTAATCGTCATTATGCGAGAGAAGTCGAGAGCCATCGGTCTTAGACGAGAGTTAGACGTCACTAGACGGAAGCCTTCTTATCAAGACGGACGCATAAGTCTTATACAGAGACATTGCCTTCTTAATTGTTATTCGTGTTAACTGTTCGTTGGTGTACTTGTATTTAGTTTATTTTACTGAGGCATAATAAATCTCTATTTATATATCCTCAGTGTTAAGAGTTATTTCTTGTACTATTTTTTCTCTGTTTATCCTCTCCCGGGATAGAACAGTAACGTTTTTATTAGATACCGGTAGTGATATCTCTGCAATAGACGAGCTTACCATGAATAAAATTGGTCGACTAGAGTTAAACAAAACGAAAAGAATTGCAATAGGTATTTCTGGAAATAAGCTAAAATTCAAAGGAGAATTTATGGCTTAAGTAACATTTGACGGAAAAGTAAAAAAAAGTCGAAGATCTATGTAATGTTTGAAAGAAATACAAATCTTTTTGGCATATATTCAATGGTGCTATTCAGTTTGTGGGAAAAACCCATGAATATGCTCTGCACTAAGACTAAGGCGTCAAATGAAAGAAAGTCTACTCAAACAGAAGTAAAATTTGAAATGAACGAAAATATGAAACCAGTTAAACGCAAACTTAAGCGAACTTATAGGCCACACAAAAAGAAGAAAACAAAGGCTTACTCGAAACGTGTGAAGGAACTAGGCAAACAAAAGTGCTTAACCAAGCCAAATGAAACTGGATTGCCTGCCATATCCCTCAAATGGGGTAAAAAGACATACACAAAGACATACCCTCAAGTATTGAGGATCTAAACCGAAAAAGACTAAAAACCTATGCCCTGACCCCAAAAGAAAGAAGTGTTGAGCGAAATTCCATGAAGAATTAAGCTCGGGGTGGGGGTTATTGGAGGAATTTTTTCTTTTCTTAATCATATCACCCCAAGCAAGGCGATAACGCCACTGATGCGCAGGGGGCTACGTTAGGGTAAAAAGAATGGAAAAGAGAAAGCCGGAAACCGCATCCTAAACAGGAAACAAGGGATGAGCCTCTTCACCTGTTCAATAGATGTGGGTGGAGTGTGAACCGGGCGATAGTTTAGTCTATCTACTCCAATAGTTTAGTCTATCTGCTCCAATATCCTGTATTACCTAGGAATGGGTATGGCCCTAGTTATATAAGCCCGGGACTAGAATGAACTACAGGGAGATCGAGTGTGTTCGTGACTATACGCCAGTCTTCGTCATTACACGGGAGTGATCGAGATTATTCGTCATTATACGAGAGAAGTCGAGAGACATCGGTCTTAGACGAGAGTTAGACGTCACTAGACGGAAGCCTTCTTCTCAAGACGGGCACATACGTCCTACACAGAGACACTGCTTTTTTAATTGTTATTCGTGTTAACTATTTGTTGGTGTACTTGTATTTGGTTTATTGTATTTAGGTATAATACATCTCTATTTATATATCCTCAGTGTTAAGAGTTATTTCTTGCACTATTTTTTATCTGTTTATCCCCTCCCGGGCTAAAACACTTTGTGATGTGCGTTGTGGCAGAGTGGATATCGACTCGGAACGCCAAATCGGGGGGCCGAGTTAGAATTCCAGTTGAATTCCTTGAATTCATTTATGCACAAATAGGTATTAATCCGCCTCTTCCCTCTAGTTATGGGTTAAATAATAGAACAGAATGTGTTTTATAGCCTTTCCTGGCAAGCATTCTACCACAGAAAACAATGGCAAACTACTGCGGAAAAATCTTCTGCCCAGTCAGTCATGTCTCTTTCGAGACATGATCGCCAAAAGCGTGTATCACGTCTGGCATTTAACTCACTTAATATAATAGATGGAATCATGATTAAGGCTTCTACTCGTCATAAAGTAGGGGATCAGTTTTTCTATTGTTATGAAGTAATAAACTGATCCCCTATTAATTACTACGTAATAATATAATACATCGCTTCTCCCTCTAGCCATGAAACAAATAAAAGGGCAGATTGGGCTCTATAGCCTTGGCTGGAAACCAGTCTACCGCAGAAAGCAATGGCAACCTACTGCAGGATACTCTTTTGCCCAGTCAGTCATGCCTCTTTTGAGACATGATCGCCAAAAGCGTGTATCACTTATAGTATTTAACTGACTGACATTGTTTCAGACTGTTGTCCTCATCTTTGTTGTATTATTCGCTACGTTTTGGCCGTTGTACGCTCCAACCTTCTTTAGATTATTGGAATTTCTAACTGAACTCTTTATTTACTGCGGGGTAGTTCTCGTTTCATTGATCAAATGTTTTCCTGATGTCACTGTATCAATGATTTCCTTTAACTCACTTCTCTAAGCTTTTTTTTTCAGCTGTAGACAAATGCGGAACTCACAATTCTTTGGGTCAAGTCATTGGATCAAACCAACGCTTTTATCGACTTGACCATGTGTCCAGAACTTATACTACAAAATAAAATTGAAATAAATGGTTAAGTTCGAAATAACCTCAAGAAGGTCGGAGCGCACAGCGGTGGAAACTTTAATTTTAATGAATAACCTTATATAAGCAAAACTTCAACATTGCTTAATAAAAATCACTTTTCATGGCCTAACCCGTTTCTTCTTCTTCTCTATACCTTGTCCTTTCAGGAGGTAGGCGATCATGGCCTTCCACGTTTCCCTATTCCTGGTGGCGCTTAGCACGCTTTTTCCTTTAACACCACGCAATCCCCCTTCTGTCATCCACCTGCTCAGGTCCTTCAAATATGTTATCCGCTGCTTTCCTCTGTCTCTTTTTCCCTCTATCTGGCCTGTTCGTATCAGTTTCTGCAAGCCCTCCTTACTCATTGCATGTCCCAGGAACTTCAGTTGTCTCTTCCTGATACTCAGTATTAGTTTCCTTTTTGTTTCCAAAATCTTATCATTGCTCATATGTTTGGTCCATGATATCTGCAGCATCCTTCTGTAGAACCACATTTCAGCTGCTTCAAGTTTTCCCTTCCTCTTTGATGATATTGTCCAGCATTCACAGCCATATTAAAGAACTGACATCACATAGCAATCTAGCACCCTCTTCTTTGTTTCTAGCGAAATTTTTCTGTCTCTTAATACTGTACTCAGTTTCTGGAACGTGTTCTTTGCCATGCCAATTCGCCTTCGGATCTCTGTGCTGCACTTTCCGTCTTCTGTTAGAACACTTCCGATATATCTAAATTTTTGTGCCTGCTTGATTCTAGTATCCCCAACCTGTATTTGGCATTTTGGGCTGCTTTTTTACTGATGATCATGCATTCGGGTTTCTTGCAGTTTATTTGTAGTCCTTTTTTGTCGCTCTCTTCAGCTACCTTCCGTAAGAGGTCTTGTAGTTTCGTTTCCGTGTCTGCAATTAGCACTGAAACACGTCAAATCTAAGGATACATTTTCATACAAGGTGGAGAGGCGTAGGTTGGTATACTGTCGGAGGTATATGTTTTCTTCATTAAGATTTCCCGAATATTAAAGGCCTGTAGAGGAACATGAATGAATATACTGTTTAAAATAATAAACTCAGCGTCTACCAAAAATTTTATACACTGCTATTAGGTTAGCCTAAACGTTCCTAAACACTTGGGAAAAATTGAATTTTGAGGCATTTTTGCGTTTATATTGTTATAGTGATCTTCGTCTTTGTATTCCAGATGGGAATTGATAAAAGGGAGCTGCGAGTTTTGATTCGTTACTGCTGGAAGCGAGGTCTTTCAACCTGAAAAGCTGCAGAAGAGATTTGTGCTTCCGAAGGTGAAGGAACAATTGCATAGGTGGTGATCTCAAAGGGTTAGAAGCGTTTCGATTCTGGCGACATGAGTCTTGAAGATAAGCCTCGTTCGGGACGGCCGTTAAAGTTGGATGATGGTGACTTGCAAACCGGGTTAGACATTGCGCCTTCATCGAGCATGCGAGAATTTTCTCATGAGCTTGGAGTTCTCAAATCGACAATTCACTGACATTTAAAGCCAGTTGATTTTGTTCACAAAAAGCCGCACCAAGATCCGCAAGAACTCACCGAAGCACAAGCCAATAGACGAGTTGAAATTTGCAGTCAATTGCTCAGCAATCCATTGGACGAGCGTTTTTGGAAGCGCATTGACATCCAACAAGAAATGGGTCTATCTGGTCTAGCACAATCGAGACAAGCGATTGGTTCAGAAAAAGCAAGAGACGCCGTCGGTTCAAAAACAAGATCAATTAGGCAAGAAAGTCATGTTGAGCGTTTGGTGGAGCTTTGAAAGAACAGTGAATTTTGAGTTGGTTCCGAATGGTCGGGCCATCAGTGCCGAACTTTACTGTCAGCAACTTGAGCGGGTCTACGAAAGGTTGAAGCAAATGTACCCGGCTCTGATCAACCGAAAACGCGCTTTGATGCAACAGGACAATACCAAGCCACACACCGCCAGGAAGACCAAAGACAATTTTGAAGCGCTGGGCGGCGTTGAGGTTGTGTCACATTGGGCCTACAGTCCTGACGGCTCCATCAGATTACAGCCTATTCCGCTCAATGCAACACTTTCTGAAGGGCCGCCGATTCGACTTGTTTGATGAAGTCGAGGAAGCGTGTCAAGAATTCTTTGATTCGAAGCCAGCTGAATGGTACTTTGACCAGATCCGAAAGCTTGCAGATCGATGGTAGAAAGTTGTGGAAAATGATGGTCTTTATTTTGAGCGATAATTTTTGTTGTTTTTGTGAGTAAAATTTCTATTTTTTGCAAGTGTTTACGAACTTTTGGGACAACCTAATATTAACGTAGAAGTAAAAATACATTTCTGTATATCAACACAGTGTAAGACAATTGAATGGCAAAGTGGGAAAATGTCTGTGTAACGTATTTCGTTTTGTATCAGAAGATCACATTTGAATAAAACAATTGTTTTATTGACAGACGGAGTGATATAGCGTTGAGCGCTGGTTATAAATAAGTATAGACAATGCAGAAGATGGGGAAATACTGAAATTTAAATTTTGTGTTTTAAATATTTATTAGACGCGTCTGAACTCAAACTCCAGCCGATTTATTTGAGTTATTGAACGGTTTTGTTTTTTATTTTGATCATTTTTCTTTTTAATTATGCTGCATTGTGATAACAGATCTACCAAGAAAGGTGAAAAGTGTTAGACAGAATTTTTTGCACTTATTTTGGGCAATTGTCTAAAACACAGGATGTTCTTAAAGACAGGAATCAAAGGCGAAAATTTATATTTTCAAAAAGTTAAATTTTCCGTAACATTTTATTGAATTGAAAAATTAAAAAAAAAACATCTTTAATATGATTTTCATCATTTGTGATGCAAAAGTTAGTGCACTTTGCAAGATTGATCTGCACTTGATGTAATATTTTCACATAGATTTTAGCAGATTCACTGTTTTCTTTTATTATCGTGTCGCCCCAAGCAAAACATTTTACTGTCACTGTTGTGCAGGGAGTTACATAGGAGGAAAGTTATGAGAAAGTGTGACAATTTACAGGGGGTGTCAGGAAGTGGGTAAAAGAAGGATGAGAATTCCGATGAGAGTGGAGTGGACGGAGAAAGGAGCATGAGAGAGAGAATGCAAGTTAATGAGACAGGTGATGACTATTGACTTTACATTTGAATTCTTGAATATTGTAGCCGTCGGAAAGCAAGTAAACGGAAGGGAATTCCACAGACGGGAAGTGCGAGAAAAGAAGCAGATGAAGTAGAAATTGCGTTTACAGTTTATTGGTTTCACAATAAAGGGTTGGGACCTTGTTGCTAATCTTTTGGCTCAAGTAAATTCATATATGGGGGGGGGGTACCAGTGAGCTAAGTTAATTGGAGCAGAAGCCGTGAAAATGTTCGTAGAAGAGACACAGGAAAGCCACACTGCGTCGGTGAGAAAGCGACTGTATCCTAGTTGTCAAGTCGGGATCGATCACATTACAAATTCTCCGTGTGATTTTGTCAAGGACCCCTAGGTGGATAGCAAGAGCACTCGACCAGATGTAGCAGCAGTATTCAATTTACGATCGGAGGGTATATTTGTATGTGTGAAGGATTGTTAGAGACGGGAAAAACTTCCTGGACCTGCAGAGAGAACCGACCTTCTTAGCAGCGGGTTTAGCTATGGATTCTAGATAGTCATTCCACTTGAGGTCTGATGTGAGAGTTTACCCGAGGAGGCGCAGTGTATTACTTTCAGCGAGACTAGCCTTATCCATGCTAAGGGGAGTAGGAGGGATTGTCTGTGATGTTTGATGCATCCAGTCAAGTGTGTTGCTTCTGGGTTTTTTACGAGAACACCTCCATTAACATACGACAGAAAATCAAGTTAGTTATTTCCTCTTTTGACAAAACTATGTTTAATCTGTGGAAGTAATACATATATATATATAATTATTATAAATTAAATATACATTGCGACACGGAAATTTCTGTTTCGAGTTAGAATCCCGCCATCAGGCAATGTTGGATATTGGTTGTGAAAATGATTTACATTATATTAAGTTCTACAATATTTAGTGTATTGAGCGCTGATTATAAAAAATAAATGCCAGGGAACTCAAAATGGTAAAACTTTGAGTCCTTCTCATCTGGATATATATATATATATATATATATATATATATATATATATAGTTAATGATATTTTCTGTTTCCAGACTTTACAAAGACCTTTTTCTCTTTCTCTCTCTCTCTCTCTCTCTCTCTCTCTCTCTCTATATATATATATATATATATATATATATATATATATTCACCGTTCCCTGAAAACTCTTTTAGTTAAAACCTTGGTATGTTTGTTGGCTCACTAGGTTTAATTTACTTATTCTGCTCTGCTTAAGTATTGAGCACTTTTTTGTTATTGATTACTCATCTCGGGTTTTTTCTTTGGGCTACGTACTGGCTCGGTCCAAATCTCATTGGCTGATGTTGATATGCTGAGCTCTTCCTTTTTTTTACAACCATTTTTTTTCCTTCCACGTATATACGCGGAGAGTTTTTCGAAACGAGTATAGTGATAAGTTTGTGTTTATATATATATATATATATATATATATATATATATATATATATATATATTGATGTTTGATGTCTTTATATTAACGCTCCTGTAGGCTCTCTGAAGATGTCTCATGTGACCCGAAAACTCTGAATCAGCATAATAAAATAAAATCCGAATGTTGGATAATTTTTGTCTATATTTTCACATTTAATGTGAAAGAGAAAGATGTACTGAAGACTAATGTTAACAAGTCCCAGCAAACATTCACGCTGTTTACAGAGAGAACGTTTGCAGGACCTGATATACGAAAACTCTAACACTCTTAAATGAAATATATAGTGTGACCGGCACACAACCGTGAACCAGTCAACACTAAACTCAGCAGCACACTTTCTATCATTTAGAAGGTGCTCACATATGGAGCATAGGTATTTGGGACAGGTTTATTAGAAAGAAAGAGGACGAAATGTGTCGGTTCACATGAGTTTTTTTTTCTTTATTCATATTATCCTTTTACAGATATACTCTAGCTGAAACGTTCGCATAAAAATTATTACATGCAAACACGCACACACACGAATATATATATATTGTCATCCGCAGGCAGATCTGTTTCGCTGTATCACAGCTCATCAGTTCGTTTAACGCACCCTACTCCCCTCCGGATCCCTCGCTTCGGTTACCAAAATTGTGTCACTTGTCGATCATGACATGAACGTTTGATGTACGCAAAAATGTTTCGAATCAATTTACAGGGTGCGACAGAAACCACTAAAACACTTAGAATTTACGAACTCTTCTCCTCTGAGACGCCTTATACGAATTCAACCCAAATCGGGTAACTTATAGATCAAGGTCCTAAACTTCGATGTACACAAAAGTTTTTCGAATCAATCTTCAGGGTTCGTCAAAAAGAACGAGAAACATAATTTTGGATCATTTTTGCGCAATTTTATGCATTTCTCCAAGACGTTTAACTCAGACTCAACCAAAATCGAGTCACTGGTAGATCAAGGTCTGATGCCATAATATGTGAACAAAAATTTCAGTTAACACAAAGGGTGCGGCAAAAATGAACGGAACAAAATTGCCTTTTGCGGTCGTTTACTGCTCGGAAACGATTAGTTGTATTCCAACAAAAATCGGGTCTTTTTTGTAACTTCTACCTTTTCGTATGCCATAAGAATTTTACGTTTTCACGGTTCCCACCCCTCCGACGTTGCAGGGACAATGCATCCACTTTTCCTGCGACATAACGTCATCGCAAAACATTACAGGTTCTCCTAACGCCCTACCCCGTTCTCCCAATTGTACATACATCATTCGTGTTTATTAGCAAAATTAACCAAGCATGAATCCCGTTTTACAAATATAACAAAAAACCAATACTTAACTCACATATTTTAACTTACATGTCACAGCAGCTTCAAACTAGAACTTCGTAAATAAGCATTTGACCTTACAATTTTAACCTAAATACTAAAAAGCCCAGAGCAACACCGGGCTATACAGCTAGTATATATATATTGTTGTGAATTCTTTTGAGAAACCACACAAAATAATGAATAACAAAAGGAGATATGAAGATAGAAAATGTAAGTTATATTGAAGAAAAATATACAAACTGGAACACGGGTTAGTCAGTTCAGGAATGCTAGGAATACTATTAGTAGAAACAATATATAAAGTTTTGTAGTGAAGTATATCCGGGTAATGAGTCTATATCCTTAATGAACAACTGACTTCTTACTAACTCTCTTCAACAACCTCTCTTTATAACTGCTTTACCACAACTGCTCTTCTGCCGTACTCTGTATAGGCAGGATTACACCTCAGTTGTAGGACATAATGTAGGATCAGATTATATTCACGCCTCTATTTTATATCGAGCACTGTTTTATACTGATGTTTTGAACGTTGTTAACTTTTCTTCGTTCCTTATTCATTTGGATAATCTGCTCCTACATTAAGTTGAGCACTTTTGCCATTAATATAAACATTGAACATGGATAAAGTAAATTTCGACGTTCCGCTGAAAAAATATTCCTATCCCATACAAACAGGAGTACTTTAAAATTTTGGTATTAAAGACTGAATAATATGTACATGTTCTAAACTTTAATTTATAATAAATATTCACAGCTCTTTTTTTATACCGAGCGGTATTTTAAATTAATGTTTTGAACGTTGTCAATTTTTCTTCGTTCCTTATTCACTTGGATATATATATATATATATATATATATATATATATATATATATATATATAACAAACCTAGAGAGCCAACGAACCTACCAAGGTTTCACCAAATCTTTCCCTGAAGAACCAATTTGGTGAAACCTTGGTAGGTTCGTTGGCTCTCTAGGTTAGTTATTTACTTTGTTTGCTCTACTTACGTATTGAGCGCTTTTTGTTTTAGGTTACTAGTCTCGGCTTTTTTTCTTTGGGCTACGTACTTTGACTGATGTTCAAGTGCTTAGCTTGTTCTTTTTTTATTATATTTTCCTTCCGCGTATGTGCTCGGATTTTTCTCGAAACCAGCATAACAAGTTTATATATATATATATATATATATATATATATATATATATATATATATATATATAGGATGGGCTAAATATATACACATATTGTTGTAAAGAATAATAATGAGCTAAGCTGAGAGGTATTCAAATACTATAATTTAGTTTTAAAGCTAAGTAATTATAGATTTACTGACGTAAGACTTTAAGCAAATGATTTAAAATAACTTTTTTCCTCCTTAATGTATAATGTATATAAAGTCTATTCACTAGGTTGCAAATATCGATTTAGAATTGTGCGACAGTTCCCTGCGATAGCAATCCGGAACTGTCCAAGTGTCTTTTCGTATTTACTTGAGCTCGTAGCATAAACACTCTCATTAAGAAGACAAATATCTTTAGCTAAGACAAAATAGTAACGAATCCCGACTGCTTTTTCGTTAAAGCTTTTCACCATGCAAATGTTTCGTTCTGATAAGATGCGTTATCGTTATGAATACAGAAAATTACTTGCTCACGTCGAAAGTTAAATCTCCTAATTTCCATTAAATAGAAAAAGATTAATCAACATATATCACATTTAAAGTTGAGACATTTCTGTTTATGCGAGGGTCATTCAATAAATAAGGTGAAATTTTCGGTATAAGGACTTCTAATACAGATAGAAGGTTATTTATTTTCAACGTAGTCTTCCAACAGTGACACACAATTTTCCCATCTGTGCAGAAGCTTCTGTATTCCCTCAGCGTAAAAATCTATGGACTGATGTCTCAGCCAATTGCTCACAGCACTTTTGAATTCATAGTGACTTTCAAACTTCGTGCCTCTTGTTAACGCGTTCAAGTAACCAAACAGGTGAAAATCTGAAGGAGCAAGGTGGGCTGGGAACTGCTCCCTCATCCCCCTTACAGGGCTGTAAGGGGGATGAGGGAGCAGTTCCCAACCCACCTCGTTGATGGTCTGCTGTGTCAGTCTTGCGTTGTCTTGAAGCAAGACGACTCCATGCGACTGATGGCCCCTGCGTTTGTTCTTTATGTCTTTCTTGACCTGTTTCAACAGTTCGCAGTCACCCTTCTCTCAGACTGAATGAGGTCATTGAATGATTCGATCACCTCAGCAGACATCACTTCTGTAGGCCTCTCAGGCTTGTCTTCATCCTCAACACTGCTCCGTCATTCTTTAAACAATTTAGCCCACTTGTAAACATGTTTTTGGCTGAAACATGTGGCCCCATACACAGTTGACATTCTCCTAAGAATTTCAACTGGTCTGCACCCTTACGCAACCAAAAACTTGATAAATGACCTCTGTTTAATCCTGGAGCATGCTTCTTAGTCGGCCATCTTTGTTAATCTCCAAAATTCTCAAAATGTTTTTCAATCCGAAAAAAAATTAAATTCCTTTGAAAAAGAAGTAAAAAAAAGAAAGAAAAGGAAGCTTCTATCTGTATTAGAAGTCTTAACATGAAAGATTCACCTTATTTATTGAATGACTCTCGTAGAAATCCGAATAGCGAAAAATTCACCTTATTTATTGAATGAGTTTCGTAGAAGTCCTAATACCGAAAAATTCACCTTATTTATTGATTGACCCTCGTAGAAGTCCTAATACCGAAAAATTCACATTATTTATTGAATGACTCTCGTAGAAGTCCTAATACTGAAAACTTCACCTTATTTATTGAATGACCCTCGTAGAAGTCCTTATACCGAAAACTTCACCTTATATGTTGAATGACTCGTAGAATCCTAATACCGAAATCGTCACCTTATTTATTGAATGGCCCTTCTTATTCTTCTTCTTCTTCTTCTTGTATGTGTCATGTCCCTACAAGACGTAGGCGATCGTGACCCTCCACGTCTCCCTATCGCTGGTGTCATTTAGCACGCTTTCTCCTGATAACCCACTCAAATCCCGCCCTGCCATCCACTTGCTTAGGTCCGTCAAGTATGTTACCCGCTGCTTTCTCCGCTTTCTCTTTTCCTCTATCTGACCTGTGAGTATCAGATTCTCTAATTCCTTTTTCCTCATTACGCGTGCCAGGAAATTTGGCTGTATTTTCCTGATGCTCAGTATTAATTAATATTTCGTTTTCTTCCTTTCCAAAACCTCATCATTGCTTATATGCTCGATCCATGACATTCGATGCTTCTTTCTGTAGAACCACATTTCAGTTGCTTCAAATATTTCCTTCATTTTTGATGATATTATCCAGGAATCACTACCATATTTAAGAACAGACATCACATACCAATCCAGAACTCTCTTATTTTGTTGAAAGCGAAAATTTCCTGTCTCTCAGTACTCTACTCAGCTTCTGAAATACGTACTTGACCATGTCAATTCGCCTTCGGATCTTACTGTCGCACTCTCTGTTTTCTGGTATAACACTTCCCAAGTATCTAAATTTTTGTATCTGCTTGATTTTAGTATCCCCTCTCTGTAATTGGCATTTTAGGCTCCTCTGATTTCTGATGACCATGCATTCGGTTTTTTGTAGTTTATTTGCAACTAGCAGTATAGCCTGGCGTTGCTCGGGTGTAATGAAAGCTTTAAAATTAATCCATGGTCCTGGAGCTCAGACTCTTTGGACGTTGGCACGAAAGACTAAAAAACAATAGTTCTTTCCAGTTCAGTTTTCATGAAAGTGTTCAAGGCCATAATTAATGCTTAAATAGTTCAACATCTTACTGCCCACAAACTCTACTCTGACAGGCAGTATGGCTTCCGCTTTGCCAGGTCCACGGCTAACATGCTAACAACCCTTACGGAGTACATGCTCCAAGCCCTTGATGAGTCAGGCTTGCTTATCATGAAGTATGGGAAGCCATCAAGCAAATTGCTTCTGGCAAGTCCCCATCACCAAAGGACCCGATTCCACCTGAAGTGTATAAGTATGGTGGGCATGCGTTGGTAAAAAGGCTCCATGCTCTTTTTGTAAAGATATGGAAAGCAGGTCGAGTTCTACAGGACTACAAAGATGACTAGGCTCATCTTGAACAGGATCATCAAACATCTCGTTGGTAAGGTGTATCCTGAATCCCAGTGTGGTTTTCGATCGGGTCGCGGCACCATTGATATGATCTTTTCCCTTCGCCAAGTGGCAGAAAAGGTCCGGGAGAAACATCAGGAATTGTACATGGTGTTTGTTGACCTGACGAAAGCCTTTAACACTGAATCGCGACGCTCTTTGGCAGGTTTTGGGGAAGCTTGGTGTTCCCGGAAACATGCTAAATGTGATCATTTCATTTCACGAGGGAATGAAGGCCAATGTTGTCTCAGATGGCATGATGTCTGATCCCTTCGATGTTACAAACAGGACCAAGCAAGGATGTGTAATGGCACCAGTTCTCTTTGCACTTTTCTTTTCTTCCATGCTGAAGCATGCATTTAGTGACATGGACACTGGCGTCAAGTTTAAATTTCGGTCATCCGGTGGCTTATTTAACCATCAACAGTTTAAAGCCAAAACTCTTCTCCGCACCGAAATTATTCGCGATTTGTTCTTCGCCGACGATGCTGCTCTGGTAGCCACATCCTTCGAAGAAGCCCAGGCTCTTCTTGATCGTTTTTCTGCCGCATGCAAAGCCTTTGGATTGACAATTAGCATAAAAAAGACTGAGGTAGTACATCAACCACACCCTACTCCGAAACAAGTTGAAGGTGTAAGGCAAAATCCACCTGAGTATAGATTTCCTGAGCGTAAACTGAAAGTCGACTGTCATGATATAAATTATGTCAAGTCCTTTCCTTACTTCGGTAGCAAGGTGAACCAAAGAGGTTCTCTTGACGATGAAATGGTTCACAGAATTGCTAAAGCCACTTGTGCCTTTGGAAATCTTCGTCATTGCTTGTGGGACGAAAGGGTATTCGACTAGACACAAAAATCCTTGTTTACCGTGCTGTTGTTCTTTCCATTCTTCTTTACGGCTCTGAATCGTGGACTCCGTACAGACATCACATTCATCAGTTAGACGTATTCCACAAAAGCTGTCTACGCTCCATTTGTGGTCTTGGCCTCCGCGACAAGGTTTAGAATGCTGAATTGTTCACAAAATGAAAAATATCTGGAATCGAACCATTCCTTATCCAATCGCAATTGCGGTGGGCTGGTCACGTCTTGAGGATGCCTGATGACAGAATTCCGTAGATTGCGATGTACAGTCAGCTGGCGGATGGGAGAAGGAATGTGGGACGGCCTTGGCTTAGGTACAAAGACAAGTTGAAGAGTAACCTGTCTGCAGTGAACATACCATATGGAGGTCTTGAAAATGTAGTGAGTGACCGCAAAGAATGGAGATCACGGTGTTTTGAAGGTCTCCAGAAGTTTCAATCTGAAAGCATAAACAAACTGAACGAAAACCGAGAAATAGAAAAACGACTAGCAGCGGCACCACTATCTGCAGCGGTCAATCTACATTCATGTTCTATTTGCGGCCTTGTTTGCAGATCTCTTGTTGGACTGAAAAGTCATCAGAGGCAAAAACATAAATGACTTTTATAAATATAAGTTGTCTGAACCTCATACGTCGAAATCGACAGGAGAGTCCATCATATATATATATATATATTATCGATTTTTGCACTATTGTAAGAACTGCAACGTTGAAACCTCTGAATATCGTTTTTATATCTTTGTCTATGAGTATATCAAATTTGGTTAAAATTGGACGACTCCTATAACCCGATTTTTTCGATTATCAATTTTCGATATTTATCAGGTGTACCTGGACACAAAACCTAGCTAAGAACACTTGCAGATGCTTATAGTACAACTGTGTAAATTTTCAAGAAAATCGGTTCAGTTGTTTTGGAGTCTATAGGTAACGGACACACACACATACACACACAAAGTTCCATTTATAAATAAGTTTAGATTACCTATATTGCAGTTTCAACAATGATAGAATGAAGAAAATCTAGGGTGATTCGGACGAGTTCATCTTTGCTTCCTTGACTTGAAAAATTTTGCAAAGTAATAATAACAAAAAATCGTTCTATTTTCATTTAGAATTATCCACTTGGCAATAAATACTAAAAATAATATGAAATACCACATTTCTTTAAAGAAAACTAGTGTGGCTTTATAATTAGGGCCGGTAGTGTATATATATATATATATATATATATATATATATATATATACATATATGAACGCGTTTGAGGTAGAAATTGTTCATCAAAGCAGTTTTAATATTAAACTCATTCTTTTACTGAAGTAATTTTTTCTTTAAATGCTTTAAGTAATTAAAGAATAGTAGATATAGAATGAATATATAGTGAAGCGTGGATGAAAAGTTCTTAGCCCGACGATGACGTAACTCTGAAAAAATATCTTTGATGATTTGGACAGATTTGTGGAAGAAACTTGTATAAAAATATATGACATTTATATTTTAATTTTTGAAATTTATTATAAGCATAAGGAAGTATGTGCCTTCAGTAATTTTCACAAGAAAAAATATCACAAAGAGCTTTATAAAATATCTTTAGTGATTTATTTTTTGGGTTTATAACACTTTTCAGGTTAAGTAAAGCCGGGAAATATTTTTACATTGTAAGACTCATTTTAAAATAACCATGATTTACTAATACAAGGTCGACTGATTAACCCATAGCTAGGGGAAGAAGAGGTGAATTCATATCTTTCCTTAGGATATTAGCGCGTCAGTAAATATAAGTGAAAGTGAAATTGGAACTTGGCATTCAATTTCTAATTCCGTGTCGTTCTCCCTTACACTATCTTGTTCGAACATAATGAATTTCGGATGAAAAGTTCTCAGCCTAACAAAGAAAGAAATTCTGAAAACGTGATTGATCATTTAGGCAGATTTGTGGAAGTTAATTCTTTGTGAATAAATGCATGGCGCTTTTAACTTTTGAAATTATTTAACTGGGAATCACATAGTTTATTAGATGATATCTAACGTTTGGTTGCAGGTGATTTTGGAACGCTGAATATCAATTTCAAGTCGGTTGAGCTCGGTCAGGTATTGAGTATTGTCAAAAACCTATGTGCCCTTTGCCAGATTTTTCGAAAATAATGTTATATATTAATTACCTCCGTGTGCAATGGGTCTGAGAGCCGTGACCAACGAAGAGAATCATACGCCTCCTCTTTTGTTTCTCCAGAGCATAAAGGGTCATTGCTGCTGACTGTACGGTCTTGAATAGAGAGCGTGGGCCAAGGATGACCGTACCAACAAGACTCTGCACTATCTCTCGAGGCCAAGACGACTCAAGAATAGCTGAATCACAATCTCTAACATCACTCTAAACATATGGCCGTCTAGCTCTCGAGACATGAATCCTTTGGACGACTAAGTACTGGGCGTAGGCGTGAGCGAATTAAACCAACGGTCTTATAATGCTATAAAGACTCTGAGGTCGGCCATAACTAGCACAATGTCCCAAATAGATAAGGATCATCTAATTCGGACGTTTCAGATGTCGTATTGAATTAGTTATCGCTTCTATATGCGAATTCATTAAGTAGATGCGTCAGGAAGACTGCCAAGATTATTCATGCCACTTCTTTCTCAAATAAAGCTATTCTGTCATGACTTATTCGTCTTTTAGTAAATCTAGGTTAATGTCCTCAAAAAACTGTTACAACTTGTTTATCAGAGTTGTTTCAATAATAAAATTATTCTTTTAATTATTTTTTTTTTAGGTGTTGGGAATAATTAAAAAAAAAATAACGAACATAAAAGGAATATATAATGAGGTGAATATGAAAAATTCTCAGCCCGAAGAAGAAAGAATTCTAAAAAAATATCTTTTATCATTTGGCTTGATTTGTGGAAGTAACTTGTACAGAAATTTGGAAACATATTTGTATCTTAATTTTTAAAATTCATTATAGTTTCCATATTGAACTGTATGACACATCTTCACGGGACCTTATAAAATGACGAAAAAAATTACAAAGAACTTACAAAATATATTGAGTGATTTGTTTTTACGGTTTATCAACACTTTTCAGGTTATAAAAAGCCGCTAAATATTTTTATTTTATAAGACACTTTTTGAGATAATTATGATTTGCTGATAAGAGTTCTACTAATTAACCCATAGCTAGGGGAGAAAAAGTGAACTCCTATATTTCCCAAGCTTATTAGCACGTAAGTAAATATAAGTGAAACTGAAATTGGAACTCGGCATTAAATTTTCAATTCCGTTATGGTGCAGTGGATATCAGCTCGGAACGATAAATCGGGGAGCCGAGTTCGAATTCCAGTTGAATTCGTTGCATTCACTTATGCGCAAATACCCCTGGGAAAGTTATTAATTCATCTCTTGCCTCCAGTTATGGATTAAATAACAGGACAGATTGGGTTCGATAGCCTTGGCTGGCAACCAGTCTACCGCAGAAAGTAATGGTAACCTGCTGCGGGATAATCTTTAGCCCAGTCAGTCATGTCTCTTTCGAGACATGATCGCCCAAAGCGTGTATCACGTATGGCACTTAGCTGACTGACTCTCCGTTACACCACCTCTCATCTGACATTTCCTAGTGGTCATCCATGGAGACACTGACTAGGCTCAACGATGCTTAACTTCTGTGATTGTATGAAAATCGTGGTTTTTAACGTGATACGGCCGTATACTTTTTCTGAAAGAACAAAAAATAAAATGCATCATAAGAAAACTTCGAACAGTAGCAAAAACGGAAATGAGGAACACGTATAACCGAAAAGCAAAGACAATGAATTTATCGAGTTGTTAGTTTTCCATTACTTCGTTTTATACGCCGTGCCCCTTCAGGACGTAAGCGATCATATTCCTCTACATCTTCCTGCTCCGTGTAGCTCGTTTTTTTATAATCTTATCGCTGAAAGCAAGGAATTATACTGCCAGTGTTGTACATAGTTACATAGGAGGAAAGTTATGAGAAAGAGTGACAGAATAAAGGGGGTTTCAGGAAGCGGGTAGGGAAGGAATGAGAATACTGCAGAAATGAGATGAGAGCATGAGAGAGAGGATGCAAGCTGGTGAGATCGGAGAAAAATGGGAAAAAATTTGAAAATAGAGGGAAAAAGAAAAATTAGGAAAAATGGGTAAAAAAGAAAAAAATTCAGAAAAATGGGGAAAAATTTGGAAAAATGAGGGGAAAAAGAAAAAATGGAAAAATTGGGTAAAAAATAAAATATTCGGAAAAATGGAAAAAAAGAAAAAATTGGCAAAAATGTGGGAAGAAAAAAGAAACAAATTGGGAAATATTGGAAATAAAGAAAAATTGGAAAAATAGGGAAAAAAGAAAAAACTGAGAAATAATGAGGGAAAAAAGAATAAATTGAGAAAAATGGGGGAAAAAAAGAAAAAAGAGAAAGAATGCAATTAGTGTTTGGGAAAAATGGTGGTAAAAAATTTAGAAAAATGGGAGAAAAAGATAAAAAATTGGGAAAAATAAGAAAAAAGAAAAACTGGAAAAGATGAGAGAAAAAAATAAAAAATTTGGAAAGATATGAGAAAAAAGAAAAAATGTGAAAAATGGTGTGAAAAAGAAAAAATGGAAAAATTTTGGAAAAAAAGGGGGAAAATGGGGGAAAAAAATTGGAAAACATTGGAAAAAAAGAAAAACTGGGAAAATGGAGAAAAAAGACAAACATGTGGTAAAAAAATTGGAGAAAAAAAGAGAAATTAGGAAAACTGGGAGGAAAATCAAAAAATTGGGAAAATTTAGGGAAAACAGAAAAAAAATGAAAAAAAATGGGGATAAAAAGTATATATATATATATACATACAGAGATTTGTATATATAAACAGAGATTTGGAAATATATTTATACATATATATATATATATATATATATATATATATATATATATACAGAGATTTGTAAATATATATATATATATATATATATATATAAACAGATATTGGTATATATATATATATATTTATATAAAGATATATATATATATATATATATATATATATATATACAGAGATTTGTATATATATATATAGAGAGAGAGATTTGTATATATATATATATATATATATATATAAACAGATAAACAGATATTTGTATTTATATATATATATATATGTATAAAGTTTATGTATATATTGTTTATTTATATATGAAAAATATCCTTCTTTGTATCTACATTCTTTTCCACTTCTGCCTTTTATTCCCTTCCACCTTTCTTTCATTTATTCTTATTTTAATCTCCTTATTTCTCTTTTGTTTCTTTCATTATCATTTTCCTCAACATTTCCTCAGACTTCCTTTTCTTTGAAGACTGTCTATTTTACATTCCTCACGTCCATTTACACAATCGTATTAACTTGGCATATTTCCTGTAAAATGAAATCAAAAAGGATACGATAGCAGTGATTAGAAATAAAGAAAGAAAGAAAGAAAGAAAGAAAGAAAGAAAGAAAGAAGATTTGGATTTCAAGTTTATTTTAGCTATGCTTTCACGTCTGAGCAGTTTCTAAAAATAAATTAAATGATAAAAGAAAAACGCATCAGTAGTTGCTAGGCTTCCACAGAAAAAAGAAGTTTTCGCGAAACAATGCTTTGAATAATTTCTAACCATTTATTTTCTGCTGGTACTCGGCACTTAGCAGTCTTAACGTTCATTTTAACCCTGTTCTTCTTAATTAAAATGTCAATACGAATTTTCATCAGTGGGAAAACTATTTGCTGCCCTGTTTATATAATTTCACGAACTCAACATCACATAAAACAAAAAATGCATGTCTAGTCGTCTTTCAATTTAATTATGTTCATTATTACCAAAACGAGGCTCATATAACATTATATATCTATAGAGATATTTGTTTTTATTTCACTGTCTCATTATTTTTTCTCATTTGTTTATTTTATGTATCTTTTGGTCAAAACCTAAATTTCAGTCTCTTCTTGTTACTGAAAGGAGGATTAAAAAGAAAAGAAAGAGAATAAATAAAGAAAGTCAAAGAGAGGTTTGTGAAAGCAATGAGGAAAGAAAGAGAGGAAAATGATGAAGGCATTGAAAGAAAAATGAAAAAAAGAAAAATGAAATTTTTTTTTTAATCATTTCACCCCAAGCAAGGCATTCCACTGTCACTATTGCGCTTGGGGCTATATAGGGGGAGGTAAATAGGAAGATTGTTTAGATATAGGAAATGTCAGAAGGGGGGTGATAGATAGTTGGGTGGGTGGGAAGAGTGTTTGAAAGAATGGAAGTTAGTTTGTTAGGAGGTGTCTATTGACCTTACATTTAAACTCCTGGATATTGTAGCCGTCGAGGAAGCAGTCATGTGGAAGGGAATTCCACAGTCGGGAAGTGCGAGAAAAGAAACTGTTGGAGTAGAAGTTGCAGTTGCATTTTATCGGGTTCACTGTAAAAGGGTGGGATCTAGTTGCTAATCTAGTATCTCGTGCAAATTCGAACCTAGGGGGCACCAGTGATCTAATTTCATCGGAGCAGAAGCCGTGAAAGTATTTGTAGAAGGGACACAGGGAAGCCACGTCGCGCCGGTGAGAGAGTGACTGCAGGCCTATGGAAATGGAAACAAAAAATAAAATTTGTGTACGAAAAGGAAGAGAACAAAAGTAGAAGAAGTGGAGGAAAAACTAAGGAAGATTTTTTTTTTTAATCATATCACCCCGAGCAAGGCGATAACGCCACTGATGCGCAGCGGCTACATAAGAGTAAAAAGATTGGAAAAGAAAAAGCCGGAAAACACATCCTAACCAGGAAACAAGGGATGAGCCTCTTCATCTGTTCAATAGACGTGGGTGGAGTGTGAGCCGGGCGATAGTTTAGTCTAACTACTCAAATTGAGAAAGAAAAAAAAAATGAAAAATAAACAAAAAAGAAAAGTGAAAAGATTGGAAAAGAGAAAGCCGGAAACCACATCCTGAACAGGGGACAAGGAATGAGCCTCTTAACCTGTTCAATAGACGTGGGTGGAGTGTGAACCGGGCGATAGTTCAGTCTATCTACTCCAATTGAAAAAAAAAATAAGGAAAAGTGAAAAGATTGGAAAAGAGAAAGCCGGAAACCACATCCTAAACAGGGAACAAGGAATGAGCCTCTACATCTGTACAATAGACGTGGGTGGAGTGTGAACCGGGCTATAGTTTAGACTAACTACTCCAATTTAGAGAAAAACATAAGGTGAAAGAATAATAAAGTAAAATAATCGGAAGGAGAAAGAAAGACAGAAGGAAAGAAATGACAAGAGAAAGAAAGAAAGAAAAAACGAAAGAAAGTAAGGAAAATGACAAAAGAAAGAAAGAAAGAAAGGCAAATGACAAAAGAAATAAAGGAAAACGAAAAGAGAAAGAAAGAAAAAGATAGAGTGAAAGAAAGAAAGAAAGAAAGGAAAAACAGAAAAGAAAGAAAGAAAGACAGACAGACAGACACAAAGAAAGACAGGATAACAACAAGAGAAAGAAAGAGGGAAAGAAAAGAGCGCTCAGAAAAAGAAAAAAGAAAGGAAAATGACAAGAAAAAGAAAGAAAGAAAAACGACATGAGGAAGAAAAAAAGAAAGAAAGAAATGACAACGACAAGAGAAAAAAGGTACAAAGAAAAAAGCGACAAGATAAGATAGAAAGAAAGAAAAACGAAAGGAAAATGACGAGAAAATAAAGAAAGGAAGACGACGAGAGAAAAAAGAAAGAAAGGAAACGACAAAAGAAAGAAAGAAAGAAAGGAAAATGAAAAGAAAAAGAAAGGAAAGCGACAAGAAAAAGAAAGAAAGAAGCAAAAACGACATGAGAAAGATTAAAAATAACATTAGAAAGAAAGAAAGAAAGAAAGAAAGAAAGAAAGAAAGAAAAGAAATAATTGAAAACAAACAAGAGAAAAAAGAAAGAAAAAACAAAAACGACGAGAGAAAAAGAAAGAATAAAAGAAAGAAAGAAAGAAAGAAAGAAAGAAAGAAAGAAAGAAAAAAGAAAGCAATATGAAATTTTAAGAGAGTGAAAACAAAAATAAAACAGGAGTGGATGAAGAAAAATGTTGAAAGCTTCTGAAAGAAACATTAAATGAAACAATATCTGAGATATACATGTATTAGTTTGAATCATAAATAATTTCTATTTTTATTTATCGAAATTAATTTTCATAAAATAAAGTTCAATTACATTTTATTCAATTATATATTTATCATTATTTGCAAAGAAATTTTGTCAGTTAACAGGAAGTTATTCGATATCATTTAAATAAAATTCCGGATATTTGATGTAAAAAGTGTTTCTTAATTCTTCAATCTGGTTTTCATTGGAGAATGTTTCCTCTGCTAAATTCTTTTGCAAGTCAGGGAAGTATGACGAATCGGGTCAATATGGCCTGTCGCTCACGTTGAACAGATGAACATCGTTCAAAAATTATTGTTCCCTGTTATTCCTGCTGAACACATAATTTTGTTGTCATGGAGGAGAATTAAAGCTTTCACAATGGCGCAATAGTTGAACCTGAACACCTAAGTCCCATACTTAGTGGAGACATATCTTTGTCAATCCATGACCATATAAATATTGCCACAAATTAATGTACCCTAAATATATTCTTGACTGAAAAATAATATGAGACTTTTATGACCCCATTGACGCAGAAATTATTTATTCTTGTCAATTCAATACTTTCAATAACAATACAATATTGTCATAATTTAAATAAATTCTTAACTGCCAAATAGAATGAGATATTCGTCATTAGATCTTATTTTTAAATTGTAGCGTAAAGAGCTGGTTAATGTTTTTTTGATTTGGTCTTGTGTCATACTTAACCGAACTCCCTACAGCTTACAGGATTTATGCAGAGTTATAATCAGAAGGTTTTCATCAGAAGGTTGTTTGCTGGCAATAGTGTGGAATAGTGTAGAATTATGGAATAAAAAATTAAACATTTTTCTTGTTAAAATAGAAATTTATTAAAAGGAGGATTAACATAAGTTGTAGAAGTTAATGTTCAGTTAGAAACTTTATTAAGAGGTTAAGGGTAGAGTTCGTTCAAAATGTTCTAGTAGCAATTGTTGAAAGAGATAAGGAGAAAGAGAAAGAGGACAATGTCCGGGTCGCTTGAAGTCGAAGTTAACATTTTAATGTTGTTTTTCTCGCTGCTTCTATCTGACTGACTTGACTGATGTTGATGAAGTTTTTTTTTTATTGTAAACTAGATATTTTTGCACTTACACACGAAGTCCTTTTGGTCTTGCAAGTCGCTCCCATTCACCAAAAATCGTTTTAGCACCTACTTGCAAAATCTGGTTTCGACTTTTTTGGTAAGCACAAGGTCAATCCTTTTTCTATTTGGGAAAACCAGGATTTCACACTTCATCGTGAATTTTTGTAAAAGTGAAGAAGTGGGTTGATTTAATTAATTTATTATCCGCTACAAAATACCGGGAATGACTTTTTACTCAACTTTCTTCAAGTAGAACCCCTGTACCAAAAGTCAGGTTAGAAATATTATATAATTTGTGGTTATTGTCGCCCATTTAGTGAATGCTAATTAGAAGAATAAAATAAGGTGAGTTAGTCACAATTTGGTGGGGTTTACCCAATAATAGTCGAACTCACGAAGACGAAACGTCATGGTTATTTAATAATGGTTGTACTCAAGTATTGGGGATACAATAAAACAGTATTTAAAACCATTTCACCCCAAGCAAGGCGGTACCGCCACTGATGTGCAGGGGCTACATATGAGAGTTAAAATTTTAGACAAGAAAAGAGTGAAGGGAAAGACCAACCAGATACAGTGGGAGAAAGAGAAAGGGCAAGGGAAGGATGTAAACACAGGATTGAAGACAGTTACGAAGGTAGAGAGAAAAGAAAAGAACAAGATACACGGGGTGATGTGGAAAGGGCTGGAGTTAAGTCGATAAGAGATGGGAAATGACTTTGTATTTAAATTCTTGGAGGTTGTAGCCGTCAGGAAAGCAAGTATATGGAAGGGAGTTCAAAAGGCGGGACGCACGAGAAAAGAAGCTGAGGAGTAGAATTGTGGCCTGAATGTGGTTGATCTAACTGTAAATGTGTGTGACCTTGTTGCCAGTCTGGTTGCACGAGTAAATTCTTGAGGAGCGGGTACCAGTGACCTAAGTTCTTCGGAGCAGAAGCCATGAAAATATTTGTTGAAGAGACAGAGCAAAGCCACATCCCGCTGATGAGAAAGTGCCTGGAGTCGAGCTACCAGGTCTGGACCAATCACATTACAGATTCTCTCTTGGAGCTTGTCGAGAACATTGAGACGAGCTGCAGGGGCGCCTGACCAGATATGACAACAGTATTCCATGCACGGTCGGTGGATTGATTTGTATATGTGCAAGATAGATTCTGTGAGACAAGCAAGAATCCACAGATATAGGATATCCAGTGAAGATCGAATTCACTAGAGCTGCAAAATCATTTTAGAACCTTCGCAGATTTCAAAAGGATTTATGCAGCCCTGTAAGCGATGATTTTCCACTCTGCAAACTATTTCCCTCAAAGAAAATGTTGCTAGCCACTCGCTATTCTATCCTTATTTTCAGATGAGATACATTCATATTATTAATTTCCATAAACACGTTGTCCATAAAGTTTGTGTGCACTTCAAAAATTGTACTTGCGATAGAAATAATTGATAAAAAGGATTAGAAATAAGTAAATCTATATTTTTTAAGGTTTTATTGAAGTTTTATTTAAGTTTCGACAAGTCCTTCATCATTAGCAATATAAAGGGTAATACGATTTTGCAGTTCACGGAAAACATTTGCCAACTGATTTACAGTAATGCCTGAAATCACATTACTTATTTCAACTTTCAAATCTTCTAAAGAACTAGGTTTGGTTGCATAAACAACTGTTTTCACATGTCTCCATAAAAAATATAATGGCGTCAAATCTGGCAAACGTGGAGGCCAATAAAATAGTCGACCCCTTCCAACCCATCTATTTATTTATCTAAAAATTGTTGCAAATTTTGTGGTAAAGAATTATTCAATAACCGTACTTTAAACTAAGTACATTAAACTTTATAACATTTTTTTAAAGATTATTTCCATCATAAATACAAATAAAGTTATTAACTTTTTAAAGTGCATAGGGACCTTATAGACACACTGAACATCTTTCTTTCTTTAACATATTCCTTTCTACATATATATTTAAAATATACGTGTTCGTTGTTGTTTTCCAGCAATGGTATATATTATTTCGAGTTTCGCCATCTATTCAAAATTTTTTAAAATCATTTCACGCTTAAGTAAGGCGATAAAGCTACTAAGACACAAGATATTTCAAGGAGCGGAAGAGAATGAGAAAATATTAGTGAGTAGAAAGGCTAATAAAATAACAGTTTCAGGATGACGAAAACTGTCGATTTGCATTTCAAAGATTTTCCGTTCGTATTTCATTGGCAATGTGTCACCCCAAGCAAGGCATTTTACTGCTACTGTTTTGCAGGGGGCTACATAGGAGGTTTTTTGTTTTTTTTAAAATCATATCACCCCGAGCAAGGCGGTAACGCCACTGATGTGCAGGGGGCTACGTAAAAGTGAAAAGATTGGAAAAGAGAAAGCCGGAAACCACATCCTAAACAGGGAACAAGGGATGAGCCTCTTTACCTGTTCAATAGACATGGGTGGAGTGTGAACCGGGCGATAGTTTAGTCTATCTACTCCAATTAAAGTTATGAAAAAAATGTGACAGATTATAGGGGGTATCAGGAAGAGGGTAAGAGAAGGATGAGGATACTGATGAGAGTGGAATGGACGGAGAAAGGAGCATGAGAGACAGGGGATACAGGTTAGTGAGATAGGAGATTACTATTGACTTTCTATTTAAATTCCTGAAGATTGTAGCTGTCGAGGAAGCAAGTAAATGGAAGGGAATTCAACAGGCGGGAAGTGCGAGAAAAGAAGCTGATGGAGTAGAATTTGCGTTTGCATTTTATTGGTTTCACAGTAAAAGAGTGGGACCTGGTTGCTAATCTTGTGGTTCGAGGAAATTCATATAGAGGGGGGACCAGTGAGCTAAGTTCATCGGAGCAAAAGCCGTGAAAGTATTTGTAGAAGAGACACAGGGAAGCCACATTGCACCGATGAGAAAGCGACTGTATCTGAGCTGCCGAGTCGAGACCGATCACATTACAGATTCTCTGTTGGATTTTGTCAAGGACACCTAGGTGGATAGCAGGAGCACCCGACCAGCAGTATTCAATGCACGGGCGGATGGTAGATTTGCATATGTGCAGGGTTGTTTCCGACGGGAAAAACTTTCTGGCTCTGCCTAGAGAACCGACCTTCTTAGAAGCGGATTTAGCTATAGATTCTACATAGTTATTCCACTTGAGATCTGATGTGAGAGTTAGGTTTTTCCACTTATTACCGTCCTGGGTATGACGGTAAACTGCATCCAGCAGCAAGGCCTCTG